>BMAV01013534.1:9931-34386 GCA_019973955.1 Trichonephila inaurata madagascariensis | reverse complement strand
ATATGACCGAATCGTAATACTAAGTGACAAAATAAAAAGCGATTTTCCTTACAATTTTCCTTTTTTCTTTCTATATAAGGTGTTGGACTATTTTTTTTGTTTGTTTGTTACTATTCATTTATATTCATTAAATTTAATTATTCCAATAAAATAGTATAGTAAAAAGAAATCACATTCTGAGAAATTAGGCCATCCCAGGTGGGATCCGAACTTTCGACCTTTGGATTAGAAGTCCATTGCGCTACAGGGACACACATGAGCGATTTTCCTTCTTATATATTGTGTTGGACTATTATTTTTGTTTGTTACTCTTTATTCATTAATTAAATTAAATTAAGGTATCCGACTGATTGCGACACCTTTTTTTGAAAAAATGGAGATATGGGGATTTTATTGTGATTTTTAGATTTATTTAGTATATTTTAAGGAGAAAATCCTAAAATTGAAAGCAGAAAAAAAATTTATTAGGAAAATGGGAAAAAACCGGTGAAAATGTGCAAAAAATTACATAAACGGGGCCCACTCTGTACAAAAATTTTATCAACAAATTATCAATTTTTCACTTTTAATGTGTTACTTTGTTATTCATGTTTGAAATGACCTTCAGGATAAGAGATATTTTAATTTTTATAAAAACTAGAGCACTTTATCTTAGCTATTATACGAAATTGCTTAAAAAAACAGTGATTATATTCACATAAAAAACTGTAAGTTTTGTAATAAAACAATGATTGATAAATCTGTAAATCACACAAAACATTCCCACTATTATACAGAACATATACAAAAAATTTTAGCTAACTATTTTCAAAACTTTTTCAGCAATCGCCGTCCCAGTTTGAGCTTTTCGAAAAAAACACATTTCGAGTAAAACGCATTTTAAAGTTTGACATTTTGTGTAAAAAATTATGGCATCTGCTTTTACTAAAACACCTGTACTTTTTGTTCTATTGAATGGAAAATAAAAAACTTGGTATTTTTATTAAGATAATAAGATGGCCTATAAAATAAAGTCATAAGAAACATTTGACAATTTTATAAAAAAAATCATGATTTTAGGTTAGTCGAATACCTTAAGGAATTAATATTTGAAAAAACTGTATTAACATAAAGTGCCATCCACTTAAAGTATTAAAAAAACGTATTTGAACTTGAGTGGTTGAATAGAAAGTATTTTACTAACGATTGAAAATGTGATCTAGATATTTATAAATCAATATATATAAGGAGAGTGTGAACTAATAGAAGGAATTGTGTGAAAAATCAATGCAACAGTTAATTCAATTAAAAAAAAAAAATTTTATTTCCATTTAAAAATGACGTGTTGATACTTTCTACTTTTCTTCCTCATCGAAAGGCTCACACATAACTAAAATTATTGTGACCTTAAAAATATGATATCTTATTCATTTCACGTAACTTTCTTCGCACGCAAATATTAAAGAAGGACGTCTTTTACGATTATGTCATCTAGAGTGAAAGTTGCGTGATCTTTTGGCTTACATTTCATTCAGTTTGGAAGGGCGCCAACGGTCGCCAAGAGGCAATGAATTCATCAAAATTAAATTGCATTTTACTTAACCTTTTGGAGAGATTCCACAATGAATGGTCTTTATATTGGCGAACTTTTTTTTCATTATATCCTATGCAATACATTTTTATCGGTGACTATAGAGTCTAGGAAAAAGGTTCTTCAGTTTAGACTGCATTGCGTTTTTTACACTCTTTTAGACTGATAAATGATTATTTTCATCAGTTAGCAAAAAGAAATTCATTTTTTCATTGTATTATCTCTATTCTATTATATTCAGGATTGAACTAGTAAATTAAAAGCATTTATTTAGATGAAAAGACTTATTATTTTTAGAAACTTTTTTTTTAGGGAATTTGATTGGAAGCTAATTCTTGTGTAAATTCTAATATCTGTACGAAAGGTTTCGTTTGTTTGAATTAAAATAACAACAGAATTACTATCCCGCATTTGGCAACGGATTTCTACTGAATTCTTTCCTTTTATTTAATATATATTTTATTATTTAAATGTACTTGTTTTTATTTTTATTTGCAGAAAACATCTATTTGCCTAGAGAATAAAAATATTTTTGCTATAAATAGTTATTTCATCTTTAGCAATATGTATTATATTCTCAATTTTTTGTACCTTTAATGCACTTTCCTAAAAGATTTTAGTTTTGTTTTATTTCCCTTAAAATTTCACTATACTTCACTCGTGATTAATATTATAATTATGAGACAAATTCAATTAAAGATTATACCTGTGAAATCTCTCTAAAATAACATCACTTGAAGACTATTTTTCACTGCATTTAAGGTTTTTCTAATAACATTAATCAATATCGACAATATCCTAGATAGGTGAGAGATTTGAACACAGAATCGTTTCGCTATCAAACCACTGTTATATGAAATAAATTGCCATGACTACAGAAACCATTTAAAAATCCTACAATTTTATTTGTTGCAATATTTCAACTTATAATTAATCTACACGGTGATTTGCTACCAGATCGACAAACTTGTAAGGTGCGTCGGATGTACAGAGATGACTCGGAATCATATAGGTATGTAGGGTCGCAAATGCCGTAGTTGCAAACTATGGTGCGCATAGAACAGAAACAGCAATACATTAATGGAACAGAAAGCGTTTTATTGGAAGAATGCATTACAATAGGTGTTCGAAATTACGACCAGACCTGACAGCTGCACTGCATGGAATTCCTTATGTTCAGAAAAATTCCTCCCGAAAGTCTTATAGCAGATAGTGCTGAACGGAAGATTTTGTGAACACCTATCCTGCTGGAAGTCATCATTTGCGATTAATTTCCCGAGGTTGTAGGATGAACCCGTATTCAAACGAGAAACTAGTCGGCATGCTGATCATGTATGGAGCTGCGGATTGTAACGGACACATCACTCTGCCTGCCAGATTATTGTATATATAATACATGGACTTCTTCTTCCTCTTCTTCTGAGGTCACATGAAGAGTTTGATGTACGAGACGCCCGTTCATTCAAACCTCATCCCTCGAATATATGTAGCTTCCGGGAGAATACGTGACATGACAGGAATCTTCCAGAAAGTAAAGAATTCCATGCAGTGTCGTCGGGCCTGCCAAACTATTTCTGGTCGTAATTTCGGACACCTGTTGAAGTACAACATTTTAAAAAGTTGTGCTGCTGTTTCTGCTCTTGTTCTCTGCTCCTTTGCAGCACAGTTCGCAACAACGGCATTTGCGACCCTGCATTCCTGTGTAATTCTGAGTCTGCTCTATAGCCCTACAAACCCTGCAAGTTTGTCAATCTGGTGGCGAATCACCATGTATATAGGATCCATAAATGATAATGATATTAATAACATAATGGATTTGTTCACACAAAGCATTTCTAAGTCGACATTATTTCTAGTAAAAATATTGTGCAATTTTATCGTCGTCCTAATTATCAGAATGCGTAACTCCTTCTGGGATGATAATTTGATATAGAAGTGCTACACGCCAAGTTGCTATTTATGTTCGCCAAGATAGGCGATAAGATTACATTATGGTTAGCTCGACATTTTTATCGTGTGTTAATGTGGTTGCTATAGGGATAACGTATATTAGAGTTAATTTTTATAGGTTTTTCCCGTGGTAACCCTACTAATTTCAAACGATTTTAATTCGATTTCTTTAAAATGTAACCATTTCCATTGCATTTGTTCTATTCAATGAAATTCATTGAAGGAACTTGCAGTTTAAATATTACAAATGTTATTTATTAATAATTATTATTAGATTATTTATAATTATTATATTAATAAACATTATTATGTATATACATATATAATAATTATATTATATGAATATAATTATATATAATAATTATTCTTATATAAAAATTCTATGAATATATCATGTATCATAATTAATATTAAATTATATTATATAATAATAATAATAATATATATTACAAAATAATATAATATTATTATATATAATTTTTTATGTTATATTTATATTCATTATTCATTGGCACTGGTTATTTTTAATCTTTCCTATATTCTTCATTTAAATTATATTTCAAAACAGTTCTTTACAATTATTTCCATAAAGATTTGTTACCGCTACAGACCAACCTCTTGAATTCCACATAACTCGACTACAACCGCTGCTTGGCGCAATTAAGGAACAGCACCAAACAACGCTTGGCGAGTAGCATTCCCATATCAAATTTAGTTCCTTTTTTGGAGTTACGCATTCTGATAATCAGACCGACAATATATTAGTATATGCATCTACCTCTGCATTCGTGCGTGCGTGCGTGTGTGTTTACGTGATATGATTTTTTTCTCTTTCCTCAAGAAACCAAAGCAATTAAGGTTCTTTCATAATTAGGAAATACCTTGACACTTAGCCGTCCATAAATAGTTTTGTAACAACAGGCATAATTTTCCGCGCGTATACGCTTCGGCAAATCCACGGATCTGTATTATTCTTAGAGCAAAATGGTATAGAGCTTATTTTTTTGCAAATTTTTCTTAAATGAATGTATTAATACAACATCGATTGGTAAAGTAAATTACAGAAAATAAAGTTATAAATTTTTACATTATAGTCAGAACAACTGTTATTAAATGAAAAAAATGCTAATTTTTTTAAGTATAAATATATTAAAAAAAAGAAAAAATGCTAATATAAAAAGTATGTAAAAACATAAAATATAATATATATAATAAAGTATAAAATAAAAAGTATATATATAAAAAGTATAAAATAAAATAAAATATAATAAGAAATAATATAATATAAAAAGTATATAAAAAGCATGTAAAAAGTATATAATACAATATATTCTATTCAAAAATGTATGCTCTCTTTGTAATATTTTGAAGTATGTTTGAATACAATGTTTACAAATTCACTACGTAAAAGTCATATTACGAATTTGTATATCAAAAGATAAAATGACAAGCTATGTTGTATTGATATGGTAATATAATAAGAAGAAAAGTACGACTGTCAAGACGTATGAATATCGGAGCGACTTAAACTTGTGTTCTTTAAAAATAAGATATATTTGGAAAATGTATTTAAATAAACTTTTTTTTAGTATTAGGTAAGGACTGTATAATAAGATCCTATGGGAATCAACTGAAAAGTACTTCACAGAAAACATCAAGAAAAATTATATAAATTAAAATCTATTTAGTATATAAACCTAAAATAAAATTTCCAAACTTTTCGTCAAAATTCACAATTTTTTTGTTTCTTTTTCAAATACAACCTAACAAAATATTATTAACTGAACCTCTACGCTTTAGAGGTTTTAGAACTTAAACCATTTTTGGATGAAACATTTCACTTCTAAACTTTTCATTATCAACTGAGAAATATTTAAAAGATATTATAGTACAATAATTATATAAAATTAATAGTACCTAAAAATTAGTTTATAACAGGTTTTATTCATGTTTATTGCCTATCCTATAAGGAAAATTCTTAGGATTACGTTGTAACAACCTATACTAGAGGTTGTTCGTGTTTGGGGATTCGAGCAAAGAGGTCAGCCATAGAAAGTCTTTTAAGTTCAAGTTTACTTAATCAACACATCTAAAGGTTAGAAATACATTTAGTAAATAACTGGAAGAGCAATCACACGGTTTAAGACTACTAACATATAAGTTTAATTTACTCCACTTTCTCTTGGAGTGCTCCTGATTTCTATGCTAGAATTCATTGCAAATATCTTTCTTAATTATACAACCTCCTGTCGTAAATCTAGTTCACAATTTTAGTCATTTTTAATCCCCAATTATTATCTATCGATGATCCAATGAATAACCGTCGACTAACCACGATTACCTAAATGCTAACGCTTAAATAGAACAACTCATTTAAATAAATCCCAGCTTCATCTTCGAGGGAAAGTTTTCAACAGAACTTACAAGTTAAAAAGAATAATTTTACCCCAAGAGGATTAATAGAAAGTTCGCGGATAGACCCATTGCAACGTTGAACGATTATAAGATCGCTTTCTGTGGAGGAACCGCGATTTATACTAATGTGAGTTACTATTTAAAGTCAAGTGAAGAGAGAGAGAGAGGTAGTAGATCGTCGTCAGACTGATACCGAAAGATAGTTAGAGTTATAATAATTGAAGTTATGAATTTCAATAAGAAGATCCCCTACTTTCACAGAACAGGATGTTTCGTGAAGTACAAGTAGCAATGAGTCGGATCTTATCAACAAAGATGAGTATTTTAGTGATTAGCATTGATATTTAGGTTAGTAATTTAACACCCTCCACTTATAGGTAAAGTTTGATAGTAAATTGATACGTAAAATTAGGTGCATAAGCAGAAGTTCCAATCAGATGGTCAGTCTGGCGCGAAACCCCCAATGTTAAGTTTTCAAGCAAGCTTGGTACTCATTTATATACCCACTTAAGGGATGAAAGGCTGAGTCCAACCAGCCCATTTCGGTGTTTGAGCCTCAGATCTGTGGTGTGGAAGCGCGATGCACTACTTTTCACCCATTGGGCTTCAGTTTAGAAATATAATTACTTAAATTCAAATGCAGTAAAAAATTTTCTTTAAAAGAACTCATTATGAAAAAGCATTCTTTGTTAGAAAAATGTTTTTTCTTGACATTTTAAATCACAGCTATAAACAGCATTTGGAGCCAACTGGTTAAATAAAAAATTAAAAACAAGACATTTTAAATATTTTAAATAAAGGATGCGGTAAAAGTAGAAATGAGCACTTGAATAAAATAGAATATGTGTATTTAAATATTTAGAATGCAGAATTTTTTTCATTGAGTATTTTTAAATTTACTTATCATTCTGGTACTAAATTTCAAAATAGATACACACAGTTCTTTGTAATATAAATGAAACTAATATTTATCCTTCGTTTTTCTACTTTTAACTAGTCTAAGTTTATTAAATTAAAATTAATGCAATTAATCTATATAAATCGATTTTAAATAACCTATAAAACTCTACGTTAACTTTCAGAATTATACTTTTCCTGGCTATTGCGTTGAAGTTTGATATTACTTGAAACACTTCATGCCAATTAATTATACTTTCGCCATATTATTCATAGATATGAAGCTTCAACAATGTAGAAATAATGTTAACCCAAAATTAGCCACCGTACACTCCAAGTTACAAAATTCTTTGCCTCAAGTGGGAGGAGAAATGAATTCATTTCAACTAGGAATATTAATTCTGTTTCTCGTATCAGCTTATCTCTGTAAAACATGTTTTACTGCGAGTGAACCAACAAGGAAGTTAAAGCAGGTTTAAGTACTACTTTATATTCAAAGATCAGAAGCCTACATCCTTTAGGCCAAATGTGGATTTTGGGCTCTATTTTCGAATTAGACTTAATTTTTGAATTATTTTTTTTCCTTTTCAGTTATTTAGTCTAATTTTTTTTTTAATTAGAATCGCAGAATAATACATAAATTAATAAGAACATATAGGTTTTATAGCTCGGATGAGTTCATTTTTCTCATCAAGAAATTTAAATTATGACCTAGTTTTTGCATAATATAGTCGGACCTCTATATAACGAAGTCGCTAAATCCCGAAAAAAAGTTGGTCGTATGGAAAAGTCGGTATATAGAATTTCATCTTTCGATTTTCTTTATAAACCACATAAAACAAATTTTAAATTCATAAACACTATATATATATAAAAGGAAAGGTAATTATTCACACCTTTATGTAAATTAATACATATTTATTTTATATATCTTACCTATAAATAAAAGAAAGAAAAACTGCAAGAAAAGGCTCTTTACGCCTTTATCCACTTCCTGAAGAATTAAATTTTTTCTTTGATGCTCAAGCCCTTACGTTTTGACATTTTCGAGCTACAAGAAGCGAAGTTACCTGTACAACTGATCAATACAACAAATGAATTGAGACTAGTTCAAGAACACGAGACTCCACTGAGGGTAAAAGGGGATATCGAAGATATTTCCAGTGAATTGGACAATGGGGATTAAAGGTTGCACTTCTTGGATGAAATGCCCAGAATTCTGTTGCTCTAGGTGAGTTAGGATCTAATAAAACCAGTTCAAGATTTATGACCACCATAAAATGTATTAAAGAGAGAATAACTTTAAATTTTTTCAGAAATACTTTAAAAAAATGGAGAACAAAAATTGAATCACAAAAGAAAACGTTCGTTATATAGAAAATGCACTTCGCTTTAGAGTGGTTAGTTTACGAAGAAAATCGTTAAATGTTCAAGGCTCCAGGAAAAAGTTCACTATACAGAAAAATTCGCAATGTAGAGGTTTGTTATACAGAGGTTCGACTGTATATATATATACACTGGTGTGCAAAACTTAAGCAACAGGTGGGTTTATTGCCATAACTTCACGAAAAATCATCTGAGAGACATGAAATTCTGAAGTGAGGGAGAGTATTATGTACGTAAAGGATGACGAAAGCATCGGTGCTGAAAAAGGAATAAAACGCATACGGTATGGAATCAAACAAAAACAAGCTTTATTGAACGCATAGTATCGTGACTCATGATTGTCTATCCAACAGGAAGAACAACAAGCAGATGTTCCTTAATATAGTATATGCCCTCCCCTTACTACAATGGTTGCTTTGCACCGTCTCCGCATACTCAGAACCAGCTGGTGCAACATTTCTTGAGGTAGGAGTGCCCATTCCTCAATCAACATCTGTTTGAGTTGTTGGTTGTACTCCGGATGATGTGAGCGTGTGGCAATACGTCTCCCCAAAGCATCCCACACATGTTCGATGGGATTTAAATCTGGGGAGCACGCTGGCCAATCCATTCGAGTGATATCTTCACTTTCCAGCAGCTCCTCAACAGCAAGAGTGTGATGTGGCAGTGCATTGTCATCCATAAAGATGAAGTCTGGGCCAATGGCACCTCGGAAAAGATGCAGATGGGGAAGAAGTACCTCCTCACAATAGCGATCCCCGGTTACAGACCCTCTGTCGAAAATGGGAAGCTCAGTTCCACCGTTCAGCATAATGCCAACCCAGACAAGAACTCCAGGACCACCGTAACGATGTCTTTCCTTGATGTTACTGGGATAAAACCGGGTCCCGATCTCTCTCCAAATCAAAATGCGTTGAGAATCGCTTCTGGTACTGAACCGACTCTCATCCGTAAAGAGAACACATATCCATTGATCAGTTGTCCAGTTTTTGTGCTCTCTGTGCCACTGTAAACGGTGGCTTCGGTGGCCATCTTTCAACGGGAGGCAGCGTTCAGGACGGCGGGTGAACAGGCCCCCTTTGTGAAGGCGTCTGGCCACAGTAAACCGCTACACTTGTCGACCTGTTGCTGTACACAGTTTCTGAGCAATGGTACTTGCTGACTGCTGTCGAACTTTTTTCGCCTGCAGGATGATATATCGGTCATCCCCTGCAGTTGTTGTCCTCGGGCGGCCACACCAACCTTTCTAACAGCTGTACCTGTGGTTTGGAACGCTTTCCAAGCGCGCGAAATGACACTTTTGTTGATTCCGAACTCTGCAGCTACACTGGTGACAGTACGCCCCTCCTTCAGCTTTCCGATCATTCTTCCACGTGGGAAGTCATCCAGATGATTTCTTCTAGCCATATTTCACGAACTGACTCACTGGCACTTGCAGAGAATATGGTGAATTGCGTCTCCGTCCTTCATTTCATTCTACTGTTGAGCAGCGCGTGCCGACATCACGCGTTTTGCGTACGCTCACATCGCTTCTGACGTTTTGTTCCTGATATTTGCATACGCATGACGTTTCTACTGACTTACGTGTTCCCTCTACTGATCTCCAGACCTCCTTTTCTGCAATTTTATGGCTAACTGCTAAATTTTTACATTGTTGCTTAAGTTTTGCACACCAGTGTATATATATACAAATGTGACAAATTACTATACAATTTAGAGTAATGTTTTAAATTTCTTTTCTTTACAAATTTGAAATACATATGAAATATGGCATAAGAACATTAGAGATGGTAAATTATTTTTATTAAGAATAATAACGCTAAATATTTAAAACTAATTAATATGTAAATATAACCATGTACAGTTTCGATGTCAAATTTTTTAAAAAGAAATAGTTTTCCATATTAAACTGGATGAATAACATTTTGAAGCAGTAATACTTTTCCTCAATATTTATTTTTCTTATATTTATAAGATATAACAAAATTCTACGTACATATAGAAAGAGAGAAAGAAAGAAAGTAGAGATAAAATTTATACCTACATCAAATACATCTGATTAAAATTTATGATTTATAATACATTATTTATAAAAGATGAATATTTCAAAAATATATATCTTATTTTTCAGTCACAGCCCTGGCAGCAACTTTATACCGAATTCTTTATATGAAGGGGTTTCAGAATAAATTTTATTTATTTTCACTGGACCGTTAAAACTTAAATCCCTTTTCTCAGCCTTAGGAAATACATTAGCGTTTTAAAAACATTATTAACGAAGATATATTTCGCATTTCTTCTGTCTTCATGCATATTTAAATGCGAATCGACGTAGCGGAATTATTTATTGAAGAAACAAACACACTGAAAGACGCGAGATTGGAAAATACTCTTAAGAAAATGAGATAAATCTTCGTTAATTGGATTTGTCAATACATAAATAAGATTCTTCGAGAGTAATTGTAGGTGTCGGCTTATTGGTTTAAAATAATTATTTACGATGCATTTGCGAGGGATTTCAGAAGTACGGAAGGATTTTCGTGCATTAAAAATCAAAGTTTTTTTTCTCTCATTATATTTGATCTTTCATTAGAGCAAATCATGAAGCAAAATTTTCGTTCAGTAATTCTCTGAAAATGCGACAATTCATTAAATGAAATTATAAATATGATTTTTATATTCTGCTGGAGGTAATTCGTATGATAAATATTTTAATTATAAAGACTAGGTGGGTGTCCCTGCCTATTGTGCAAATTATACGGCAGACTCATTGCTTAAATTGTAAAACTGTAATGTACATGAATTATCTAGTTCTATTTATTTGTTCTTTTTTTTTCACAAAATTCTTTCTTGCCGCTCCTTTCAGTTAAATCAGCAATGCTCAAAATGTGGGATCCATGCCCCTAGGGGACTTGATAATCCTATGAGGGGGGCGCGAGCATATTGAAAAGTTGAAAATAAATGATTTAAAATAATTATCCATTTACTGAAAGGAAGCAAAAAAAATACATTTTGATATAATAAAAAATAAAATACATATTCACACTTATATAAGATACTTATAAACGTATCAGCATGGCAAATGTATTTGATAATTATATTAAATTCAGGTTTTTGTAATTACCAGTCACCCCCCATGGGCTTGTCCATTACAAAACTATATACAATATTTAATACTTATCTTGATCATTTGTGCGGTTTATAATTAAATAGCTTCAGCATTGAAATACATTATTATTGCATTCAATACATAGTTGTTTTATAAGAGGGGGGGGGCGTGTTGAAAATTATAACTGAAAATTGGGTCGCAAACATTGAAAGTTTAAGAAGCACTGAGTTAAATTCATCACTGAAGCTGCATCGACCAACATTTTACTGTTGGTCCTCAGTTTTGATAAACCTGCAGCTCTTGCAGTTTCCTGGAAAGTTGAGTTTTTAGTTCCATTGCTGTTAATATGTCTTCGCATGAGTCAACGCCTTTCTTCCCAAGCAATAATTCCAGAACAGGTAATCGTTGGGATATTTTTCAGCGAGTTCTTGCTATATTGTACTATCGCAACCGTATTGGCTTTATTCATGAAACGAGGCCTCAGATTGCGAAATCAGAGCGTACGACACATATGAAATCAAGCAGCCAACTTGGCGAGATATCTTGAACGTTGGCTTTGTTGCGATAAAACGTAACAAATTTATTACAGCACAACGAAAAACTTTTTTATGTAGTGAGAGATAACGCTAAATAATACAGAAAATACATAAATAAAAAAAAGAAGCTTAATGTTAACATTGATGAATATGTAAGTTAATGAATACAAGAAATAAACAGAGACTTACGAATATAAGAACTTAATTATAAGTTACTCAATAAAAAATTAGGAATAAAATTGAGAGAAATATAGAGATTTATTCAAAGTAATAAAAATATAAAATCCTTTGAGAAAGAAAACAGGAAAATGTTGATGAATGAAGTAGATTAAAATAAAAATTAACACACATAAAAATTTACTAACGTAGATACGAATAATATAAAAAAAGGTATTGATCGTGGAAAGAAATTCATATTTTTTATAAAAAAAAAATCATATAATATAGCTGCAGTTACCTATTTTAACATAAAATAATATGCATTTATGTAAAACAAATAAAGTTGCTAAACGTAGAAATGAACTCAGAAATATATGAATTTAAACAAGAAAAATTATCTGTGTACATTGAAATGGACGATCTGTGCACCATCCATTAGTGTGAGAAGGTCAGAAAGAATCTTATCCATAGTCAATGTAACTCTATTTATTAATAATTCTCAACAAAGACTCAAATTCAACAACCCAAGACAAGAAATGCACCAATTGTTAAATATGGGAGCAATAGTGAGGAAGACGAGAGACTAGAAGAATAAACAATAAATCGGATCACTTACGTCTAGGCAATACACCTTCTAATTCAAATCGACACAATCTATTTTAACTATTAATTGACCAAATCGTCAATCTTAATATTGATTAAATAAGCTATGAAGTGCTCTCGCCTAGCTTCACTTTAATCAATCACTGCTATCCTTTAGCAGTCTAAGCTTTACCAGTTTAATCTTTATATACAAGTCTTGATTTGCATAATTACATATTCTTCTTCGGAGGAAAGTTTACAACAGAATAATTTTTAAAGACCCATTATTCCCCAAGAGGACTATTATTAGGAAGAACGCGGATAGACCCTTTACAACATAACTTTTTCAATTTAATTTTGCAATATAAATCATATTTATAATTCTCTTATATAATCTATATAATTTTAATGAAAGCCTTAAGGAAAGCATAAGGTATAAGAATTTCTATAGCGAATAAAATAATGTCACGGCTATTATATCGGCATTTTTAATATGTAATAGCTACTCGGTCGCAAAATCTAAGCTCTGTTTTTCCAAATTGTTTTCAGTTAATTTTAAATTTAAAAAATGCACTCACACAATAGCTGTTAGTAACAGCTATCTATGAAGCTATCAATGAATGCTACCTACCCTACTAGAAGATGTGAAATGGAATACAACCTATAGCACTAATCCTTACTCAATATAAAAAGGCCTTACGTAGAATTAGAATATGAGACTTATATTACGCTCAAATAAATTTTAGTCATGACACTTGAAACTTCAATATTGGAAGTTTTCGAATGATGTATTGTTAATTAGCATTGCACTACAAATATAAGCAATACCAGGACTATTGGCGACGAACCTCATAATTTTAAACCAAGTAGGGTTTGGAGCCCCTAGATCCTGGTGTTTTTTCCAATCCTGGGATTTAAGTAACCAATCCAGGGATTTCACTTTTGTCTGAATTATATTTTACTATGTTTTTTCTCATTAAAATTTAATTATTAGAAAATTTATATTTTGCTTACGAAATATGTACGTAGAATTTTTTTGTGCAATAGTAAGTGCTATAGGTAAAAAAATATATGCAGCTCTCATTTCTCGTATGAGAGTACGTCGCACAGGTCTAATTGGCTCACTGCAATACTAACACAATAATATAAGCAACATCTCAAGAATAGATTCTGTCACTGTTCCTTCTTCAATTAAATGCCGTTAATTAATAGTGAACCTTATTGAAAGACTTGAGACGCTCCAAATCTCAATGAATTACTAACAACTCATGTAACTGTATCTTCTATTTCAAACAACGTAGAACTTGAATTGATTCAATAACTGGATCAATTTAAACACAAAAACCATTAAATGTAGCAAAAGAACTAGATAAAGTTACAAAAGAGGAGGAAAGTATTATTGAATTCAATACATTGTTATTGTATGGAAGAGGGGAGGGAAGCGCGATGAAAACTATGATTGAATATTGAGTCGCAAATATTGAAAGTTTGAAAAGCACTGGACTAGATCCAAAAAATCGTGGAGAGGTTTCTAATCCACGTATGAAAAGTTTATTACATTCTGATGGGTAGTTCCATAACAAAAAGCCATTACTTTTGGATACTTCAAGCCCCGACGCCCTGTATTCCGATGTTAATAAATAACTTTAAATGCTGGATAATTAACATGTATAAAAACTATAAATCTGTATTCTTAACCACATTATTCCCTAAATCTAAATGCATTGTCAAAGCAATCGAATTGTTTCAAGTATTTATTATTGTGGGGAACCTTGACTCCTATTCACAGATTAGTTTGGCACAGCACAGATACGAAGTTGCTGATCCCTGCTCAATACAGACCATTAGAGGTGCAAGGACTTGACAAAAAATGAAGCCAGTTCGTGCCTGAGGCCATTTGAAAGATTTCGAAGGAAATAACTTGGAATCCCCCTCAATTGGTTCTGGAATTTTCGCTGGATATGGCATGAAATTTAAAAGAATGGAACACCATTTCAAATATCCCTATGAATCAATAAATAAGCAAATAGGCGTTTTACAGTTGCTTAAAATTATTAATGATTATTTTGAACTGCAACTTGTCACCTAGAATCAACAAGGTAACCTAGTAAGAAATCAATTATTCAAACATTTAGGTTAGACATTTGGCGGCAAAGACTTATTTAACCCTTTATCTACCGCATTATGATTTGCTGCAGTTTGTTTCATGCAATATTTTTTTCTGAATCACTGCATTGACACAAACCTCTCACTTTTATAACGATGTTATTTTTACTATAACACACTATTTATTATAATTACTGCACTAATCCGTAGCTAATAATTGGAAATTTTTTTAATTGTTGCAGAACCTTACAACTGGATTATTTATCTCCAAGCCGAATTTTAAGGAATTCGAATTATACTTTTTAAAATAAAATTATACTTTTTTTTTTTTTTCAAATTATTTCTGGAACTAATAATTTCTTAAAAATTAAAATAATGATAATTAAATAATATATAATAACGTGCAATTATGGAAATGAATTTGAATCAATTAAAATTCACCTGAACAACGTAAATTCTATTTTAACATGATTAATGTTTTCAGAAAGTTAGAAATTTTACGGTTGAAAATAAATTACTATAGTTATGCATAATATAATAAATCTATATAAGAAAGCAAAGAAAAATTATTATAATCCTTTAATGCATAAAATGTTAGGAAAAATTATTTGAATAAGAATTATTTTACTCGATAAAAAACTAGGTATGAAAGAATGTATCGAAGGAAAAAGAACTTTAAAGAATAAAGATTTTTACTTAGTATTCAAAATAAGAGAATTCCCTGGCTTTATGAATTTTTAAGAAAAATCCGCTTATTTTTTATTCACATCAAGTAGTAAAAAATTTATGAAGAATGTTGGGGAACGTCGAGTGAATGAGATTTGAATTTGTAAAATTCTATTTCGTTTATTTTCTATTACTGTAAAAACATATCATATAACTGTTTATTTTTTTAGAGACAGTTTTTTTTTACCTCAAATGTAGCTTATATAATCATAAAATATCAATTATTTTTATTTGAAATAATATATTCATTTTAATCGCAAGAATATAACTATCTCTAACTAAAGAGCTTATCTCTATATATATAAAAAAAATTTTCGTGATGCTGTAATCAATTTATTTAGTCGCCAAAAATAATGCCAACTTGGCTGTATCGCCATATTATGCCAAGTTTCCTTTGAAACGCCATTGTAATGTAAGGGATGGAGTTGCTTGCGACTATTACATTTTTTATCATAAAATAAATGCCACAGAAAGTAATATTAACGCATTGAACATCCAGATACAAATTATTCATACTATTTCAAGACATACAATAGGGGGCTGTATTATTTGAGCAATGGGGGTTGGTCCATCTCCTGTCCAGTATTCTTTAATTTTTTATCCATAAAATTATGAAAAATTCACAGAAATGATTTCGTTTTTAGAAATGTATCCAGTTAAAGTTCTTTATAAGTTGTATATGTGTACAGTTGCACGTAAAATGTGTACTAATATTACATTTAAACATGTGTATAATTTCTCCATGACAATTGAAATGACACCAGGTTACAAAACCAAAATAAATGTCTGCTTCTGTGAGCTACTAGAGAAGGAGGGTTCGGAAAAATTGTTATGTGTTCAGAAACATTTAATGATAAAGAAGATAAGAAAAATATAAAAACTACCTTGCAAAATTTCGAATACATTGCCACTAATAATAACAGAATTTTAGAAAACATTAAGAAACAATAAAAATTATTATTAAGAGTCAATTGCATAAAACTATATCAACAAGTAAACTATTTATCACTTTAAATAATTATATTCTATTAAGTTTCGAATTTTGTAGGAGTTTAACTAATTTTGGAAAAGATGAATCACCTTCTTTATTCTGCTATTATTTCGGTCCTTATTTCTTCTTAGAGACCGCAATTTCAGTGGATTGATTGCCAAACAAACTTGGAAGGCCTCCAGTTCTAGCAATAATTTTGCTTAGAAAAGATTAAAAAGTAAATGAACAGTATTTGTTCGGTATTTAGGAGCCTTTTTTCTGTCATTGATGAACATTGTAATACATTTTAGAATCTATGTATCAGAAGATACAGAATATGTATTTATCACATATGTATTATGTTTATCCTATTGTGTCTATGCTTATTAGCAGTGGAATTATGTAAAAGAAAGGATGGGTTGGAAAATATAATACAGGCAAAGAAGAGTATTACTTTAATTAACTTATATTCATGTGAAGGGAATTTCCTCTTACAATCCAGCGTATAACACGAACTTTTAATTAAAAAGAATAAGATCAAAATTTACGGGGCCACGTTATTCACCAGATATAAAAATGAGATCTTTAAAAATAAAGATGAGAAGTTTAACATTTTTCCGTCTCGCAGCTGCAAGATCGGCTTCTCTATGCAGATAGCATTACGCCGTTCATATCCACATGTGCACACCTTGTAAGAGGCTCGCGCCTCTCTCACGAGCACCTAAATGTGTGGGGGGAAGGGAAGAAACACTCGACATTATTCAACTAATCTATTTATTTTCACCCTAAGAACAGACACAATTTCAACTAAAAATAGAACGAAAATGTCTCAATGATAACCGTGAAAGTGGAGCAACGACAGTAAAACGTGAGGGATTAGGAGACTAACAAACTTGATCCTCATCTTAATTAAGGATCTAACCTATTATCCGATTTAGTCTAATCTTGATTCAATCTTAGTGAACAATCGTCACTTTAAAAATTCCTCCTAATAAGAATCAAAGCACTGTAATTCTAATATTATACCTTCAGTAAAACTCTCACCTAGCTCGAGTATATCGTCTTTCCTTCTCTCCTTCAAGCTAGAAAACCTCGCCTATTTATAGTAAGTTAATTTACATATCACGATTCTCTTCTTCCGAAGAGTTGGTTGTGAATAACGCGAATTGATATCCCAAAGATTTCCCAAGAGGATTAGATGGAAAAACGCGTATAGATCTGTCACAACCTAAAATATTACGGGATCGTTTTATTTGACATCACTCCGACAACTATGAGAAAACCCATGGTTGGATTCCCCCTAAGAGCCGAAAACTCTAATGAAATTCGAAATGTAAGCAGGGACCGCCCCAACCGCAAGAGAGAGAAGGGCAGACCATTTGAAACCTTTGACGAGAGACGTGGTGTGTTTTGTCTCCTCCATTACAAACAACAAATTCTGCTGTTTTGAAATTGTTAATAGTTTGAATAACTTATATCTAAATGTAAATAGTGCAATTAATAGCTGTAAACGTAATTAATTTCTGAACCGAAAGGTCACTAATCCATGAATTATACTTAGTAATTGGAATACGTGCTTGATTTTTAAAAAAAATACTGACGAAGTCTGGGTCTTTTGAAATTATCTACAATCTCATATATTTTGAATTTAATTCGTTTTTGTATCCACTCACGTTTAGAAATGTTTTTTCCACGTTTAGAAATGTATAAAACATACTATAAACAAGTAGGTAATATAAAAAAAATTTAAAATCAATTCCTACTAAGGTCAATTAAGAAAAATTTTGTTTTAGTTACTTTTTATTAAATAGTTACAATTAATATAAATATGTATATACATAGGACAGAAACACAACATTAAGTGGTAATTCATTTTTATTAATTATCAATAAAGTATCGTATTGTAATCCAAAACAATCGTGTACATAAAATTTTTGTTCAACTGAATGCTTTAAAACGTGAGAAAAAAATCTCTTAAAGTTTGTGTCAAGTAGCTAAAAATGAAGCCAACGTGGTTGTTTGTGTAATTCTTTAAATAATTAGTTTCAGTGTCAATTAATTTTAATTAAATTATCTTACTGTCACCCAAAACAATGGTGTATAGAAAATTACAGTTCAATGAGCGCTTTAAAATGTGAGAAAAAAACGTTTAAAATTTTGACACAAATCGCTGAAAATGATGTCAACGTGGCTGTATCTGTAATTCTTTGAATAATTAGTTTTAATCAATTAATTTTTATTAATTATAATTAAATTACAGTATTGTCGTCCAAAATAAGCTTGTATATAAGATTTCAGCCTAATTGAGTGCTTTAAAATGTATTTTATTAACGGTTGAAAATTTGAACAAGATAGTATATATAGGGAGATTGTGAACTAATAGTTGGAGTTGAATGAGAGAGAAAACCATATTAAGATCTGTTAGTTTACCAACCATCTAAACCAGTGTTCCGCAACCTTTTTATCACCGCGGACCGGTCAACGTTGGATAATTTTACCGTGGCCTGCTGAGGGGGAGGACGTTGATTGTTTATATTTTAGATTGTTTTGTTTTAATGGTTTTATTTTAATTGAGAATTTTTAAACGTGCCTTCAGAATAAAATATAGCTACACCAAAATGAATATAAAGTGACTTAACAAGGAATATAAAGTGATTTTCATAAAATTAGCCCAAACCCAAGAAAAATATGCCACAGTAAATAAAATGGAAGTAATTTAATGATTTTTGAGCTGACCAGTAGTATTTGATCCACGAACCGGTACCGGTCCGCGGACCGAGGGTTGCGGAAAACACTGATCTAAACTATACCTTATATTATTGGTGACACTGTTTAATAACTAGAGTGTCCAAATGTTTCACTAAACTGCCTCCAAGAACTTTAAATTATAATTACATTAGAAATGAAAACTTTTGAGTGAACGCGATATATATATATCACAAACACAAAAGACTGGGCGGTATTAAGTTTAGATAAGTACAATTGTGGCTGTCTTTTTGTCAGTTTTATGACACACGTCTTAAGACTTTTGTACGAACTGGGAGTTAATGTTTAAAGCAATATTTTTTATGAGCTTCAGATTATTAATATCATTTTCAGTCCTTTAAAAGTCATTTTTTCAAAGATTTGTCAAGTAAAGAAACATAACATGATAGATCTATTTTATTTCCTTTTTCTTGACCTTTTCCATACGTCAAAACGTACTTCTATAAAAATGAATATAATCAATCATAGCAAAACATATAAATACAAACAATAAAAGCTTCATTTTTAAATATAGATTTAAAATATAAAAAATTAATATAAAAAAAAGAAAATATTTTTAAGATATTGAAGATTTTATTATTAATACGTATAAAAAAAGGAATATCCAACTTTTATTTTAGTATTTTTCAGTATTTTTCAATATAGTTGCTACTTTCTTATTCAGTAGTTTTTCCTTTGCTGCAATAAATATCCAGAAAATTGTTTAAAATAAATTTTTTGTGAATGAAAAAAAAGGGAACGAAAGAAATTTTAATAGCTTGCTGAGAGATGACATTATTCAGAATTAATATAAATGCAAACATTTGTAAAACACTTCTATTCACAGTTTTCCTTATTTGTTTATTTTCCATTTATTAATTCTTCTCTAACAGAAAAATGTAATTTTTTTTAAATATCGCATAAAGATATAAATTTAATGGTTTAAATTTTAAAACACATAGAGTATTTATTTATTTATATATTATGTTAATTTGTCCTGGTATGCATTTTTTTTTTTTATTTACACTTACTCTTAATCAATTAAATATATTTATTGTGTCTTGAGTGTTTTTTTTACTACTTTAATACCTTTCTATTGAGTAATTAGTTAATTGTTAAATAAGTTAAAATTTTAATATATTTTACCATATTTCAGAAAAAATGTATTAAAATAGGAAGTGTACCTCAAAAAAATATAGATAACACTACTTTCAATTAACTTATAATTTCAAAATATTTTTAAAAAATGGAAATTTGGATTCTTAAATATCGTTAAAGTTTAGATGTTATTTACGCTTGCGAATTTTTTTTTATTGTTAAAAATATCTCGAACATTATGAAGTATTATGAATGTTTTTAATTATCCGAAGTATTTTTTGCTTTGTATCACATAAATAAAATACCATTGCCTTTGTAAATAAACTATTCATTAATTGAAAAAAAAAGTTTTCTAGTGATTGTCCCTGCTATAAATATACAGTGAAATACGCTTAACACGAAAACGCATAAGACGAAATATCGGTTAACACAAAATAAGATAACGGTCCGGGCAAACTGCTTCTAGAATAAGCAGACTATTGAAACTGAGCCAACGCTTAAAGAAATGTTTGAGAAAGTATCTGTACTTATGAACTGTCGTAAACTGGGTATCATTGGAAAATTTCATTGCAGTAAATGATAATAATGTGTGTACAGCCCCAATTATGACAGAAAAAGATATTTTGAAATTCCTCCAAGCTCAAAAAATATCATCGATGAAGATTCCGACGACAAAAATGGAATGGAATGGTATCCATCGACGATAATGCAGCTCCTGTTCCCGCGTCATCTGAAATCAGGAACATCATGAAAAGTATGCGCAGTTATTTAGACGCACATTTCAAAGATAAAATGATTAACAAAATTAACCACATTGTACAACATGTTGACAATTTGATGCTAAAAAAGACAATACAAAGAAAAATATTAGATTGTTTTCCAAAAATTCAATAAATGTTTTGTTTTTACAAAAAACTTGAAAATTTTGTATTAATCATTTAAATTCTTGTGAATGTTTCTGTTTCATTGATTTTTAGCAAATACATGCAAATTTACATATCTAAGTAAAAAAAATGCTTTTTATTAAGCTTAAATTTGTTGAATACATGTTTTGTAAGTATCTTTTAACACGAAATTCTTTTAACACGAAAAAATATTTGTCCCCCTCCGTTTCGTCCACTTTTAAGTAAACATTTTCTTAAGTTCTAGAGAGAAATAAAACTCTGAAATTTCTTCTTATCAACATTCACAATGTGAAATAGTAACAATACTTAGAATTCAATTCCATTTAAGGTATCTGACTACGTTCGGAACTGTTATTTGCAAAAGCGTATAAATGGATAATATTTATGATATGTAATGTCACTTAGATTAGAATACATGTATAAAATTTCTCTAAGAATATTATTACAGTAAAGAGTTATTTAAATGCAATATTTTGGCAAAAAAATGAACATAGAATTACCTATTTTCAAAATATTTTCCTATTATGGAAAATGCTTCTATAATAATAATATTTTGCCTATATACAGTCCAAATCTCTATTCAGAGTCTGAACTACAGTTTTTGAAATATAAAAATTAGAAGTGGATTTGTCCATATTTTAATATAACAGAGTGGAGAAATTGAAAGAAAAAAAAACACCCATAAATTTTTCAATCAGTAGTAACTCTGAGAATAATGTGAATTTTTCAAAAATCCTAATTCAGTCTCTCTGGAGAAATCTTTGTTTTATATAAGCAAATATTATTATTATAGAAGCATTTTTTATCAAAGGAGAATGTTTTGAAAATAGGTAATTCTAAGTCCATTTTTTCCCAAAATATTGCATTTAAATAATTTTTTATTCTAATAATATTCTTCAAACAATTTTATACATGTATTATAATCCAAATGACACTAAATATCCTGAAAATTATTCATTTATAATCTTTTATTTAAATCACGGTTCCGAACGTAATCGGATTCCTTAATTTTTTTCATATTTAGTTTTTAGAGGACAACTTATATTTAACGACCTATAAAACGACAGAACATTTGAGAGATTCTAACGATCCAGCATTGGAACACGCTACTTAATTTACGAATAGTCAAAATTTTCTAGATATTATGTATTTATAAGAGTCAAACAGAGAATCACTCTTTCTCAACTAGTTACCAACTATCTCTTTCCGATCGATGTTCTTCGAATAGTTAGTTGGAAGCATTTTTACGCTCATATGTAATATAGTTAGACTAAGTCCTCTTTATGTAACCAATACTAATGTTGATTCAAACTTCTCTTTCTCTCTCTGTCTTTTATCCATCACGTTCAATATACTGCTTACACTGAGAGGATTTAAGGAAAATGGAGAAAATTTTATCTTATATTAATTGAAATATTAGATAAAGTAATATTTATACATGCGCAAGGTTATTTATATAAATATTTTATAAGTCTTTTTTTCAAATAATATAAGAGTTTTTGGCCCATGATTACTACAATATGAAAAAATCATGACAGAATTTCATATAATTCTCGATTGAAGCAGATCCCGCGGTAGCCGAAAGGTTAAGGTTACGATCTCGTGGACTGCGTGTCTTGAGTTCGAGTCCTGGTGCCACCAAAGATAAGCCGTGTAGAGGAGCTGATGCACGTGCATATCTGTCGAAAAAATTGCTGATATCTGTAACTTGCGGAATTGTATTAGAGCATGAAAATCACCACAATATTTAAACTGCTGTTTGTAAAAAATGCAACACCATGAAGAAATCATCAGAATCAAATTAAATTTAATACACAATCGACTTGTATTAGTACAAATTAATGACGAAATTTTCAAAGAAAAGAAAAACAATATTAAGTGTTTGAAATAAGTATTTGGTGTAGCCACCAAGCGTTGAAATAAATGTTGCTACACGACATGGCATGGAGTCAAACAGATTTTGAATGTCTGCTTGTGAAAGAGAATTCCATATCCCTTGTATGCGCAGCAAAAGTTCGTCTTTTGAAGCTGAAGGACGCGAATCACGAGCGAAACGCCGACTAACCAAATCCCACACGTGCTCAGTAGGCGACATATCCGGCGAATAAGCAGGCCAAGGAAGAAGTTGCATGTGGTGGGCTGAACAGAAGTCTTGAACAGTCTTTGCAACATGTGGCGTGCATAATCCTGCTGAAAGATAGCTCCAGGGATGTCTTGAAGGAAGGGAATGACTTCGGGCTGTAGCACTGCACGGACGTACCTGTTGCTATTGAGATTACCCTCAATTCGTTGCAAATTGGATCGTCCGTGATACGAAATCGCACCCCAAATTATAACTCCGAGTGTGAGGCCACTATGTTGTTCGATAAGACACTCTGGAAGGCAGCGTTCACAGACATAGCGTCTAACACGAATGCGGCCATCATGGTGCCACAAATTGAAGCGTGATTCATCTGAAAAGACAACTTGGTGTCAATCAGCTTGCCAGGCTCTGTGCTTATGAGCCCATTGCAGATACAACCGTCGATGGTTTGTCGTGAGGAGGATCCTGTATAAAGGCACCCTTGCACGCAATCCATGGGGCAGCAGACATTGATGAATTGACGAAGCCGACATTAGTACAACTGTAGTAGTAGACCAACGTGCTGTCAACTACCTGGAGGAAGCTGTACGGTCATTCACCGCCATGCAGAGCGAGTGTCCATCGTCATGCGCTGACGTCACCTTCAGTCGTCCACTGCCAATTTTATGAGTTATTCGGTGCTCGTTGGTCTACTGCTTCCAAACTCGCATCACTGTGGAAGTATTCCACCGCACACGAGCTCCTATTCCGCGATAGGAAAATCCTCCTTCTTGAATGCCGATAATCCTCCCCCGTTCAAACTCCGTAAGTTGTTGGAATTTCTCCTTATTTCGTCTTGGAGGCATACTTAGGTCACACTAAAAACGTTCGTCACTAACAAATAATCATTAATTATTTCCAACGTCCCGCTACAGTCCTCTATTTATAAGCTTTCAGCATCAGTTCAGAGGGCACTGACGCTGGTGGCTTTGCGTGGTGGCTCTGAAACTTTATTATTTTACGTAACATTCTATAATTGATATTTGCTGCAAAGTTCATTTAATTCTCATGATTCCTTCATGAAGTTGCATTTTTTACAAACTGTAGTGTAATAATTGAATACAATTATTAACAGTATGTATGCGTTTGTCATTTCACCAAGATTTCAATGAGAATGAATTGTACCTAAAAGAAGGTGTTGGAAATTTTACTTAATTAGTACATAATCAAAATATCAGT
>BMAV01013533.1:48625-59694 GCA_019973955.1 Trichonephila inaurata madagascariensis | reverse complement strand
TTTCTGATGACTTAGAAAAATTTATTGATTCAAACCTTAAAAGTATTTAAAATATGATCGATTATATGTTTTTATGGAAATGTTTGCAAAAATGTAAAAAAATATGATATTATGTTTGAACTGCAAAATAATATTTAATCTTTTTTAAAGAATCTTATTGTTGTTTATTTTTTTTATAAATTTTCATTAAACGTTTACCTATTGAAATTTTTTAATGAAATTTCAGAGTACTTACCTTTATCTTGTGAAATTTTATTTTTCTGATTAGAAATTTAAACTAAATAATGTATATTTCAGCCTTTCTCAGATGAAATTACTTCTGATGCTTCATGCAAATTACGAATAATCAGGAAAAGTAAAACTAATTATCTTACCTACGGGTCTCTAAATATATTAAAGGTTAATTCTCACCTGAAAAAATTGATTCTATAGAATTCAAATGAACTACATGGGATGAAGGGATTTTACACTGTAAAGCTGTACTTAAAATTAAACATGCAACTACTCATGACGCAATTTTAGAGCAAACGACTTAAAGTTGACATTTAACACTCTAAGTTCAATTATTAACAAAGCCCCTAAATTAATAAAAAATTAAAATATGATAAATCTCCAGAAAATTACTGTTGCTTTTAGGTATACAGCTCAAGGTTGTACAGAGTTCAATATTTAAATCTATCTATCGAACTAAAAATCACCGGGTAAAATATTTATCTCGTTTCTAAACAAAATAACATAATGAAACTCTATAAAATATATATGCAATTTATTTAAAGCTATGAATAATGAATTAACTCCTTTGATTTGCAACACTAGAAGACATTTAAATTGAACTTTATTTCATATATATACAAACACAGTCAACAAAAATTTACAAAACTCAGTGTTTTGCAGTCAATGTAAATCTTGAACAAAATAAGAATTTTTTTTAAAAAGTACTGCCATAAATCACACAATTAACATATAAAAAGTAAAAATTCCTCATGTCCGTATTACAACAACCTACCAAAAATACTAAAACTATTAAGATCTTCTCAATAAAAATCCAAATACATGCATTTTACATTAACAATTTTTTTAAAAAAAGGGCTGGAGAAAGTACCTTTCTAGAAGTTTCATATATCAGGACCTTGATGATGCTTTCACAAAATGAACACAGTCTTTAAAATGTTAATTCGTGAAACACATTTCTTTAAAATTTTAGTAACACAAAGCTTCTATTTTGAATGATTATGCAAATGACGATTTAAACTAGACTTCGCGGTGAAAGAATTCTTGCAAATTTCACAAACAAAAGGCTTTTCTTTTGTGTGAATGCGTATATGCTGTTTTAAATCCTTAGCTTGAGAAAACGACTTCATGCATATGTTACAAATATAGGGCTTTTCTTTCGTATGGATAAGCAAATGTTTTTTTAAACTGTAGCTATACGAGAAAAATTTTTTGCAAATTTCACAAACAAAAGGCTTTTCTCCTGTATGAGTGCGAAGATGTCTTTTGAAATTACCACTTCTACTAAAGGCCTTTTTGCACAATTCACAAGCATACGGTTTTTCATTTATATGAATATTTTTATGATTTCTTAAAGAAGATTTATAAGGAAAAGCTTTTGTGCAAATTTCACATACAAAAGGTTTGTCTCCAGTATGAATGCGCAGATGATTTTTTAGATAATCCCTTCGAATGTAAGGCTTCATGCAATATTTACAAGTATAATTCTTTGCATTTGTAAGAATACACGTATGTCTCTCTAAATCTTTATTGTCATAGAAATACTTATTACAAGTTTCACAAACATATTGAAAATCCGTGTTGTGCGAGAGAAGATGATTTTTCAGAAGGTCATTGCTAGAAAATGTTTTATTGCATTCATCACACGAAATGGGGTTGTCCTTCGAGTGAATGAGTAATTGGCTTTTCAATTCTGAGAAATATTTAAATTTTATTTGACATTTTTCACAATTGTAAGACCTTTCTCGTGCGTGAAGCCTTTTATGTATTTTAACACTATACATCGAACACAACTTCTCATCGCTTACCTGGCAGTTTTGGACCTGTACTTCGGATCGATTCTTTAAATTCCTCTTTAAATGTTCAACGGTTGAGAAAGACTTTTGACAAAATTGACATGTTTTATCTATCTTTTCGTTAGAACTACGAATTTCCGGAACCAATTCATTCGATATAACATTTGTTGATACGATGATATCAGTCTCTTGTTTCACAGGAAGCTCAAAATTCTTCGTAAAAGACATGGCTTAAAACCGAGTTTTAAGGAATTCAACAATGTAAAAATTCGAATGTACCTCTATCCAAATATAGTTTCGCAACACAATAGTTTTAAAGTAAATTTTGAAGACGTTTGCATATTTTATAGGAAGTCAATTCATTTCAGTGCTGTGAAAACAAGGTAATCTTTGAGACTTGCTTAAGAATTCCACTTAAATTTTAAAGTTTTCCTCCTGACTCAATCGTAGAAGTTAATTGTTATCTCTTTACAAAACATGAAATGGCTTGGAGCTAGCAGTATTGCTATTCTAATGGTTATGTAGTTTTTCTCTATTACTTCACTCGCGTTTATTTCTGCAAGTAAACGCAAATTACATGGTAACACAAGTTTGTACAAGTTTTATAAATTACACAAGTTTGTAGTAATTTATGCGACATCTATTCTGAAAAAATAATCCATCTGATAAAAATACAAATATCCTCAACAATACGTAAAATCTCCCCTGGATATTATAACATGTTCATACGACATGATCGGCAACTCAGTTGCATCCCAAAACTCTCATCCTTATATCAAGTTTAGAAAAAAATTGACAAAAGGGATATACTGCTCAAGCATGCAACTGAACCTCGTCATCCAAATAATCGTAGAGGGGAAATATCGTTATTGCGGCCCTTTCAAATGGCATTATCTTGGAAAACGGCAATTAGTTCATGTTATTTTTAACAGTTTGTTCGGAAGGAAATCAGACGCCAATGTTGTATTATAGTAATCTTAATTGACCATTTTTATTCTGTGTGGGGATGTTAGAATATTACTTCTGCTAACATTTTCTTTGATTCTTACTCTCGACATTCTAAAGACTTCCACATATGAAATTATACTTTTCAAGTACTTAATGTGTCCAATGTGTTTTAGTAAAATGAAGATCCGAACATTTTAATTGAATGATGTATCAAATTACGACTTAGTGGTATTTCTAATAGTTTCATACTTTTTGGCAACATGGCCTATCGTTTTAAGTGTGTTTATGATATGCATACTATCTCTTATTTGTTAAAGCACTCAAGTCGTTCTCGCGAAGGACAAAGAGGAAAAATAATGAAAATCGATCAGAAATTCCTTCGTATCCTTCGATACTTCAAAATTTCTCTTTAACTGATGACTCAAACAAAACGGAATTTCTAAAACGAAAGCATGTTTCTTTTTTTTTTATGTTTCTGAAAACTTTTGCACTCCTTGCGTTCTTTCCGAAAAAATATTCATAAGAAAGCCTTGACCTTTTTTATACAGATATTTGAATCTTGTTGAAGTGTCGACAGTAAATTCACTTCGGTCAGAGTCATTGTATTTATTTCCTGGCGTCATTGTATTCATTTCTCTTTGATGACAGGAAGTAACATTATATGAATTTTGAGAATAATTTAAATTGTTTTCCTTTTCACTTTATTGAGTTCCGCTTGCAATGTTTAAACTTGCTTTCAACTTACAAATAAGTAAATTTTTTACTCGTCAACCTTTAAATCATTGAAGCCATATTATCATTTTCTCAAGACAATCCTCTCAATCATTTGAGTGGCCGCGGTAGCCTTATATTCAAGGCACCGGATCGCAGTTGTCTTGTCATGATTTCGAGCTGGCTTTCTGATAGCAGGCGTGTCAGACCCATCGTGTAGGGAAATAATGCACGTTAAAACAATCCAGAGCTGGTCTGGTAGTTAGGAGTGGAGAGTGCCAGATCAGATGTAGTCCTCGTCACTGGACTATGGTACAAAATTACGAGGTCCATTGCCAAAACTCCTCGTATAACTTGACAGTGCTACGTTAAAATTCAATCACTCACGAATTCGATTTTTAATGAGAAAAACATGACGAACTACAAAACCTGCTTATGTAATTTTAAATTTCTTCACGATAGCTTTTTTTTCCAAGAAATGGTGAATGAGAATGACTAAAATCATAAACACATGATCGCAATCTCATGTTGTTCAGTCGTGGACTCTTTTTGGTTGTCAATGAATTGTCGCCGTTGATTGATTGATTGAATATTAACGTCGCACTGTTAAGTTACACGAGGGCTTTTGGTGACGGACCACGTTATTTTGAACCATGGTCAAGTGACATGGACGACCCCTGAGCTGGCACCCCCTTCTCCTAACTACCTCACCACACCAACGGAAGGACGTTTCAGCTCACGACAGATTTAACGTGCATCGCTGCCCACACTGCGGGTCTTAAGTGGTACTGGGCTCGAACTCGTGACAAGGCCTGCCATGATCCGATACCTGTACCACTCGTCTACCACGGCGACGAGGCAGAGAGGGACCGCAAATGTAAAGTTGGCCTAAGATGATACGTAAATTATTTACGAAATGTATGAGAAAGTAGACCGGTGGCTGAGTGGTTAGTGCAGTGCTCCTAAAATTTTCAATACTTGTGAACCAATATTCAACTATAATTTTCATCGTGCCCACATCCGTATAAAAACAATGTATTGAATTCAATCGTACTTTGACGATAAAGCTGCAATACGACTTTAACGTCTTAAGTCACATGTTCTCGCTCAGGCGAATTGTTAATTTCAACGTATATACGCATCTCTTTGAAGTACGACCTTTTTTGTGCACTGCTATCCATCAAATTATTCCGAAGGCCTTGAAATCCAATAAAAAGACTTTGAGAGTGTTTGCGAATAATTTATTTCAAGGATTTGTATTTATTTATTCCTTTTTTTCACCAACACCAATACATCACATACGCGCGCCTAGGTGGAAAGCGGTGGCATTGGGGATCGAATAGCATTACTTTTAACTATCGACAGTTAAGAGACTAATTATAAACCGTACAAATTAGGAGGAAAATAGTTAATTGTTATAAACAATTTTATATATGACGAGACCATGGGATCAATTTTAATTATTAATCTTGTTCCTCTCTCTAACTTAGGGTTATTACATAAATTATAAAATTCATTGGGCAGTAGTCACACGTTTTTATAAGTGTATTATATCAATATAAATTTTTATTTTATTTTTATCACATCAGAATGTATATTGTTTATTTTTTTTCAGTAAATTAATATTTTTTTTAAAAATTAGCTTTTTTTTTCGGTTTTTCACTATACTTACGCGTCCCTTCTATATTTCTCACGTCTCCTAAGGGAGACGCGCCCCACAATTTGAGGAACGCTGGGTTAGTGTATCGTACTTCCACACCACAGGTCCTATCTATGTCAATGTTAAAATATTCTGAACGGGTTTTAGCTTTATTGTATACGATATAAAAAATCCATACAAAGCTAGTATGATAATATTTTAATTTTAATTTTTTTGTGTTTCTTTATTGAAATGTGTATCCTAAACTCTAAATTAGTACTTAAAACGAATAAAATGTGTATTTTTGATTTAATTACTTCAGCCCTATTTTGTAATTTATCTCATTGCTGTGAAGGTAGATCGGGAGACTGTTTTAATATGTTAAAATTATATTTTAATTCTAAACACAATGCGTGCAGTTCTAAGGACAGGCGCAAATAAATTTAAAAAAGTAAACAGAATCCTTAAAATAAAAAATCTGGTACATGATGAATTAGTCGAGGCAAGGGGAGTCTTTACTTTTGCGTACATGGAAATTGGGAGAGTTGGGTGACATCTACACCTTCTAGCTCTGCTTAGTTATTTTATCAAAGTAGGTTCAAAAACTGCTTATTGTTTTATTACGTATTTCAAATCTATATATTAAATCTACATTTTAGAGTAAAAATGTACAAAAAAATTTTGTAAAGATGTTTTTATTTTAAAATATAGAATTAGAGTATGAAATTATGAACATAAATACATAAATGAAACATAAACAAGAGCAGTTCAAGTTGAAAATCTCAATTTTCGCAAAAATGTTTACCCGTGAAAATCACGGGATACACAACGAAAGGGTTAACGTTTACTTTCCTCATCGCTCCGTGTATCAAAGATACGAAATCCGTCACATTATTCCCACGCGAGCAATAAACTTGGAAAATTCTAATGTAAAAAACTTCTAGAATCTAAATAAATGCTTATTTCATATTTTAATGATTTACAGATTTGTATGACAATTGTTTCAAGTGCAACTACAAAACAGTTTTCTGACTGTATCTTTGCAGAAGTGCGGTACATATTCTCTGTAGAGTTTTAAGAGCCTACAATAAGATTTTTCTGATTTCGATGCTGTACATTATAATCTCGCGACATTGTTCAATTCTAATATAATTCACTTTTTATTATAAAACATATTACCTTATATATATATATATATATATATTCCGTAACAACTTAAAAAGTAGTAATGCTTTTTTTTAATTTTAAAACCGAAATAAGAATTAATGTCACGCACATCTCTTAAAACTAGAACGTTCGTAAGTGTCAATTTGTGACAGCGGAATCTGTTTACATTACTCTCATTTCTGTATTTTTTCAGGGAATTTGAAAATTGTTCGTGAAATTTTATCCTTTTACCTGGTGATTGCACAGAAAATATTTTTTGGTTACTTAGGAATGATTTTCCAACTAAATGCACGCGCCCCTCAGTGGGCCCACATTCTTTAGGTGTGTACGGGTGTCACAATACCGACGTACCCTAGTGATTTTTTTTTTCCTTTTGCCAAGGGGTTTACTATCTTTGGTAAACACGGATGTCACGATCCCGGGGTACCCCAGTGGTCCTTCTCTATTTTGGACCCTCCATCTTGTCATCCAATTTCCCCTTTTCTTCTTTTCCCGTCCAGACCACAGACCTATGAATGTTTGGCGCAGTATAGCCAAAACAGGCTCTTGCGCCATAAAACACTAAACTTACTCACTCACTCACCCAACTAATTGCACCTAGAGTAGCCGCTGGTGTCATTTCCACACTAAGGTAATTTATCATTATAAAAAAGTCGTCGTTCAACAAAATATAGTCCACTAAGTAGATACCCTTATGAAAACAAAATTCCCAAATTTATATCGCATATTCTTTGACATTTAATACAGTGTTATTGAATTCACAGTGAAAATGAATTAATTATAGTAAAATTGTTGTGTCTAAGTGTTTTGTTTTACATTCTTCGCTTATCTGCTCATAAAATATATACATTCAATTTCCAAACTTAGTGCATAAAAGACACCATGGAATGATAGCCCTTAGAAAAGGTCTAACACTGATGATATTGCTAATTTGGTGCAAAAGCTTTCTCAGAATGAATTGTCTGTAATTTAGATTTGGATGAAAACAGAAGTTTCAGTGAAAGTAACTGCAAGAATCTGAAGAAAGTTCGATACAAAGGTAACACACCAGTAAAACCTGATATATATGTTACTACAAATATTGCGGAATTTATACCTTATAATAGTAATGTTCCTGGCAGATAAACGACTCAAAATGGTTTGCGACATAGTAGTGATCCAAGAAGCTTCGCTAAACAAAATGTCAATGTCAGTTTTTTAGGATATAAAAATCATAATATATGATAATTGCATGAAATACACTTCTGGCCACCGTAAATGCAACGCCTAAAAAGACATGAGATAGCACAACAAAATTTATTTTGTAGATAACATGTTGTGTATGTGTGTGTGATCAAGTATTAAATAATTAAATTTATAGACTTCTGTGTGAAGTGTGTTTCCTGCCAGAATCAATAGCCAGAGTAGCCCCCATTGTCGGATATCAACGCTGCTACACGCATAGGCATTGATTCACAGAGACTTTTGATGTGTACTTGGGGTACAGCAGACCAAGCAGCATCCACACGTTGCCAAAGTTGAACTGGTGTGGCAGCTGGGGGTGTAATCTGGGTCAATCGTTGAGGAACCATGGACCACGTGTTTTCTATCGGTGAAAGATCCGAAGAGCGAGTCGGCAAGGGAAGAAATTCATCCTGGTGATTGACGAAGAACTTTTGATCAATGCGTGCCACGTGTGGTCACTTATATCATGTTGAAATATGGATGTGGCCAAGCCCTGACTGGGTCCAACACCTCAGAGTTGTAGCGCCAGCTGTTTAAAGTACCGGCAATGCGCCTTAGAGGAGTGCGAGAGTGATATCCAATACCGCCCCATACCATAATACCCGGTGCAGGACCAGTGTGGTGGTGAATAACTCGGCTGTTCAGCATTTTTTCTCCACGGAGTCTCCAGACTCAAATCCGACCATCGTGGTGTTGCAGACAGATGCGTGTCTCGTCAGTAAAGACAACTTCATTCGCTTCGTCCACCCACATCCTTCTGCCATCCACATTGGTGGCGGAGACGTCTGTGTTTCTTCGTCAAGGGTAGACCAAGCAATGGATGTCCTGTGGACAGACCACTCTGCTGTAAATGGAGTCGAAAGTTAAGCGCAGACACTGGAAGATGTGTTACAGACTCAATGTGCTGCGCTATGGTTCGTGATGTGACTGAGCGATCCGTCACTGACATGTGCACAATTTGCCTCTCCTAACTTGAAGTGGTGCCCTGAGGTGGCGATCGACCACGTCGGTCCGTCTCGTACCCTCATGCGTCTAACAGTCACATATCCGCATTACAGTTGTTTGGTTTCGTCCAACACGACTACCGATTTCCCTGAAAGATAATCTACAATTTCGGTAGGCCACTATCCTTTCTCTGTCAAACTCGGACACTTGATCAAAAGCTGATCGCTGTTTTCTATGAGACATAACACATCGTTTTTTTAAAAAGCAACAAGAAAAACACAATTGCCGAACTTCAAATCGTCGAAATCTCCAAACCTTAAATAGCGCTTCGAGGTTGTGCCACAGGCGCGCGTGATTAGTGTCTGCGCTGAAATTCTAATCATTTGCATATCTCACCTCCACTAATGCATGTTGTAAATTTCATGTTATTTACATGCTTCCTTCAGGGGGTTGCATTTACTGTGGCCAGAAGTGTAGTATTAAGAAGTTTTAAAACTAAATACTATTCAACAGTATTAATGTAATTATTTAATTAAAAGAATTTACTTATATATTTTGTATCGCAGTGTCAAAATAACACCGATGAATGTTTAAGTGTAATCGAATTCCCGGAAGTTCTAGTGTTCACCCCTAATGTCCCATTTGTTCAATCCTAAAATAAACACCGGGAAACTTTTGCCATTAGATTTTACCATTGCTAATCAATAATATTGTTATATTTCTTAAGGATTCTCAGATAAACATATCTACGTGATTCCAATTTGAAACTGGTCTAATATTAAAATCAATAAATTTTTTCGTCACATGGAACAATTTATTGTTTTAACCATTGAGAATGTTTAGCAATTTTTATTAACGGATACTTTCTCAAAATTTTATTCAATGCAATAATCCTCTTTACCTTGGACACTATATTTGTTCTTACTTTACAAATCGACTTTTTTATGTGTTTTGTTATTTCTATACCAAACACACTCAATTACTTAAGTATTTCCACAAGAGTGGATGCTGGCGTTTATCTCCTGAGAAGCCTGTACGTCAGTTAATTTCATACATAAACTCAAAATTATTCATTTCTCGATTTTACAGTCGAGTTTGTTTCTAGCACTTAGTGAAAACCTGGCGAATAATCCAATAATTTAAAACCAATAACCTCATCAACAAATATAAATTATTCTTACCATAGTTTTTATATCTCGTAAGACCAGTTTCTGTTGCATTGAGATGTAGAACATGGGTTGATGTGATGTTGTACTCAAACCGTAACTTTAAATTATTATAAAGCAGCTATAGCGATTCTTGTGTTTACTTTCTGATGTAGAGTTTATAGTTAAGAACTGACTCCTTGGGTTTAATCACTAGCTGCCACTATTAAAAAGTCTCTTATAACATAAAATTAAAATTTGATATCTAGATTGAAAAAAATATTTCTACCTTTTGGTATACAACACATGGTGAGCTCAGTGTTTCAATCCTTAAAGCTTATCTTAAAACTATTTAATATAACTATTAAAAAAATTGGAATGTATAGTACATGTGTGAGAATAATTATAGACAACGAAATTTAACGTCAGTATATTTTTTAAAATAATTAACAAATAAAGAGTTACTCTAGGTAATGCGATTGAGTATTATTTTCTAAATATCAATTTAAAATCTTAAACTTCGCGTACTCTTTTTACGATTGCATGTTTCTTTATAGAGAGTCTGAATTGGTTAAGAACCTTATCACAACATATTAAAATAATAAATTTTGCCCAAAGAATACACGTGTCATATAAAGTCCTAATACTTTAGAACATTATGTACGAATGCCTTACGAAAGGTTTTTGGCACTCCCATTCTTTTCCCACGTATTTTCAAAATTTTCCTAAAATAATTTATCAACCCAGGATTTATTTCCCATTCCTTGCCTTTTCATTGAAAGTATTACATCCCTTCACTCCAAAAAAGTACTGTTAGTTATTTACTTTAATAAGTTTTAAAATTTTTTTCCCTTCTTGAAAGTTAAAGAATATTGCTCGTACGATTTAATATAAGACTTGGTTCATTTTTCTTTGAAAATACTTCGAGAGTTTTTAGAGTGAAAAGGCGCCATTAAGAAATGCCGAGCAGTATTTCTCAGGCATAGATTCACCACGGAACAAGTTGTAAAATTCACCCAGGCAGTGAAAGACGGCTTTCACCGGAAGCAATCCACCCTTACGGTGTTAATGGATTTCAAAGCTGCTTTTGACAAGGTGTGGCATATAACGCTACTCCACAACTTGAAGAAACCGGAAGTAACATGAAATATGTTGAATTGTGTACAGAGCTTCTTTTTGCAGAGCAACGTCCAATGCTAGTTTCTCATTGCCACTTCTCCCAGGAAACATCTGCGTCAGGGTTTGCTTCTGGAAGTTGTTCTA
>BMAV01013533.1:0-42886 GCA_019973955.1 Trichonephila inaurata madagascariensis | reverse complement strand
AATAGCTAGTATGCCCGTTCTATTCAATGAATTGAAAAACGAAACAACATAGATTGCAGGAAAAATAATTTTTGTGTTATATTTAAAGGTGAATTGCAAATTAATTTTAAAAAAAAAAGGCTTTTTTGGCATATCACTGTTCAACAAAAATTCTTATTAGCCAAATTTGAAATCAGTAATTCTAATTGTTGAAAAACGTTGATATTTATCTATAATGACACTTAAGCCCTTGGAGGGGGGTGTCCTATTTTTGCATAATTTCTTTTATAGTGGATTTCTGCTTCATGAAAGGAACATTCCTGCCAAATTTACAGTCTAATAGGTTAGGAAATGATGCTAATTTTCCTATAACGGCCGTTCACACTTGGCAACCCCTCTTAAGGAGTGGATGAAATTTGCAAAACCCTTTATTAGCGAATCTCTACTTTATGAAAAGAAACATGTCTGCTAAATTTAAAGTCTGCAGGGCCTGATATAGTTCAAAGTTTGCAAAATCTTCTTGTAGCAGATCACTGCTCTCCAAAATTTCAAGAATGTAGATTAAATAGTTTCGGATATAATATGAAGAATGAGTGAGTAAATCGTTTTTTCCCTTATATATATATAGATAGATAGATATAATTTTGAATTTTTTTTGCGCGTGTTATCTATTGGAATATAGTTTTACTAAAACAGAATCCTTCGCGTCGCCATACATCCAACCATTCCTCAAAGTGTCATCTCAATCGGATTAATGGTTTAGGAAGACATAAGAAATATACAGACAAACATTCATTTTTATTAAGATAGAGTGTCCATCAATTTAATATTATGTTTAGTTTATCCTGTAATACAGTACTCAAGATAAATAACCAGTGTAATTTTAATTAATGTTGTCCAATGCTATTTTTTTCTTCTCTCATTGCTGTGGTGGTAGATTAGTTCCGTGCGACAAATTTCATATTGGTAAATTTTGTATATTTTTGGTGATTGCCAAAAAGCTTCGTGCTGTTTCATATTCAGACGTAAACAAAAGGTGGGGGAAGGGAATAAAAGACCTTCTATATATGAGCTGGTTTACTGAATCTGTCCAGGAAAGGATCCTTAGTTTAGCTAAAATGAAGATTTGGAGATTTGGGTGAGATTTCTTAAAATTTATTTTCACTTCACTGTGGTTCAAAAATAGGATATTCTTAGCCAATAACCCAAATGGAACATTTATTGGGATAAATTGAGATGCAAAAATATCAATAGAGATACACAAAAAAAAAATTCATTTTTCAATTTTCACCTAAATTTCTTATGCACTCGACGCGTATTATCCGTTTGTCGTTGTTTTTAATAATTATCTAATGTACAATAAAATCCTCGCAATATACCTAGTTGTTGTTTGTAGAATCTTACAGACTTGCAAAGTTCCCTACCTCGATATTCTAGATTGTAATCTTCTGAGGTTGTTTCTTTTTAATATTCTTAACATGTTAATATAAAAAAATATATAACTTATATTTCTTAAGTCATAATTTTTTTTTTCATAACATCTTGAAAAATTCTAATTCTTTTTTTAAAAAATAAAAAAACGAAGTTAGAATCTCTATCATTTATTAAGCAGTAATACCGGATTTTTTTAATTTTTTTCATTTTTGAATATTCTCTATGTTTTATACAAATAAACTTCTTTTAAAATTTTTTTTGAATAACCATAAAATAAATTCACTCGTGATACGTTAACATAATAAGAAGTATATAACCTTCGTATTTACACACATAAAATCTAAGTTCAGAGCTGTATTTATATAACAAAAGTTATTGCTATGATATTAATTTACAAACTCTACTTTATGAAGTGGTATATGTGCACAGTTTTCCATTGATCTATAAAAAGGTCTAACTGAATGACTTTTATGTATAATGTAGCCATTGTACCTCCTTCTCAGTTTGGTTGAGGTAGATATATTGGGGACTATTGTGGTACCCAGATGAATCCAAATGACGCATGGTTGGAGAAGGCCTTAAATCGGGCACAAATATAGATTACAAACATACGTTGAAAACAATTTACATTTATTCATTTAAGCGCTCGAACTGAGTACGCGATATGTGAACGAAACAAGTTAAAAGATAAAAGTAAAAGTTTAGATACCTGAAATGGGATGCACCATCTGAATTTTTCCAAAGGGAAACTCTCATAGATCTGCAAATTCTCTCTCATTATAGCAAAGCGACGATGAAATCCTAGGAGAGCCCACACCCTTGGCGACAATCCAAAAAAAGCGCCAAGCCAGAACGAGATGGCGCCAAGCGAAACCGACAATGGCGGCAAGTGGATCGTAATGAAAATATATGTAAACAAGACAGAAATTAAACATTTAAGATAAAAAAAAAATATAAAAACAGCACTTACTTTCTTACTGCTGATCTTTTCCGAGTGGAGTGTACAGCATAACAACAGATTTTTAAAAAAGTCTTGAAGGTCTCATCGCTAACTGAATGATCGTGTGAGCGCCACCATTTTTATTCTGCGAGGTAATGGTCGAACATACATTCGGCGAGGCTAGTGCAATTTCGAAGAAAGCGTTTTACTGTCGACCATGTTACATCATGCCGATCGTTACATTTAGGACATTCATAACTCTAAGCAATTAATTCTTCCTTCATACACTATTCAATCAATTCTTTCTAACCTTTCGCATTCAACAAAGTAAAAAATTCTAAAATATATTCCTTCACACATGCAATCATTCCAGCCCGGTTCCCCCAAACAAATTGAAATTCGAAATGCCCGCCGACAAAATACGAAATTCCTAGAAATAGTTAGGTTTACCATATCTAGAGTATCAAAGTAGGGTTACCAAGATGACACAATTATCGCCAATCCCAAATAATTCAAGCCAAGGGTGTGGGCTCTCCTAGGACTGAACCTCTTTCATACATACACTAATTGCGGTGCTAAATTGTCCATTCATGACCGATTTTCTGTATCCTGTCTGAATATACAACATTTGGTAGTTACGTTCCTGTATGGAGTGAAGTTGTTCTAACCTAAGAACCCAATGAGGCTGGAGTAGGAACACAACTCGAGTGGAATAGGGATAAACCTTGCGAATAGCCGTAAATATTACAATTACACCTGTGAGTTGTTTTTAATGAATAAATCCTAATACGTACATCTTCCGAGTTCTAATGGGATCTGATTTCTTTCATGTCACCTGTTATATCTTCTTGACCACTGATTACCCTGCATTCACGCTGAATCACGGCACGAGAGCAATTACAAAAATGTTGATATATATTTTATGATTCCTAAACTTCTACGCCGCATATGCGCAATATGTTCCAAAAATGACTTATAATTCCATTAGAATTTCCAACAGTATCTCGAAACATATCTTTCAATAAGAATGTACATGAATTAAATAAATCTTAAATTAAAATTAAACGTATAAAACTTTTCATTCCTTATTTTCTCTGTCTTTAATAATAATAAAACATCTATACACTTTTTTCAATTTCCCGTGGTGGCCGCGGTAGCGTGTTAGTCAAGGTAACGGTCTCGTGCCCGGCGTGTCATTAGTTCGAGCTCAAAGACCGCTATAGATTTAATTACTTAAGGCCCTCCAGAAGATTCGATGTTCGTTCTTATCCAATGGAACACTAATGTCACCCAATTCCAGACTCAAAAATATTTATTTGAGGTTACTGCAGATTAATTAAAGGTTGAAACTGCATGCAATTTACGATTAACGAGTGATTTGATCAGAAAGATTAACTACTAATTAACTGAAATTTAAATCCCACCTGCGCAAACAGTTTTTGTTGCATTTATTATACATCAAAGCGGATTGTGGTATTTCAGTAAAAAACTATGTTTAAAATTATTAATGAAATTCATGCAATTTTCGACTTAAACTGAAACATTTATTGCTTACAACTAACTATTTGTGTACACTCAGTGGGAGTACTTGTTAATAAAATCTTTATTGAAGCAAATATATATATATAAATTTGATACTTCACCTGAAAAAATAAATTCTAAAAATGCAGTTTATTCTCTGAATGCACACAGATCATATGTATAGAATTAATGAAATACCAATAAAGTACCGTGAAATCTGGCGTATAACACTCACTTTAACAAAAACAAAAAAAAAATAAAGGAGATCGAAACATATAGTTCAGCGTAATACACCAAGTATAAAAAATGAGATCTTTAAAAAGAAATAATAAGAACATAGAAAAAAATTAAATTTCTACACAGTTTGAAGCTTTGTTGTTCTAGAAGTGTACTAACTTTTTCTAAGTGTTCTAAAATAATACATAGAATAAAAAATTGCCAAACATAGGAGCATTGCGCACGTACTTTTTAGATTCCTTAAAAAAAAAAAGGGGGTACACGTTATACGGAGAATATTTTTAGACACTTAAAAATTCCAGCTTTTGAATGTATAGGTGCGTGTTATACATGTTATACATCAGAGCGCGTTATACGCTGCATTTTACACAATACTGAAATACTTTCATGTCATTAATTTCAGATTTATAAAATTTGTTCCTCGAAAATTCCGGAGATTAACTAGTAAATTGCTTTGACATGTTAAACTCAAATATAAGTTAAGCATTTATTTAAATTTTAAAAATTAAACCACAAATTATATAACTTTATTAAGTTTTAGAATTGCAGAGAAACGTTTTTCTTAGCTTCAGTAAATATAACAAATCAATGTAACGATCAAATAACCTCATAAGCTTAAATTTACTATTTTGGAGGACTTTGCATAGTGATTTTAAAACTTTAAACGATATTCTTTTTGAAAGACTAAAAAGTTTCTCTGTCAATGTATACTATATGTTATAAGAAATAACAGGAAATATGTATCATTAGTAATGAATCATAAAAGACAAAAGGAAAATCAAAACCAATCTTTAATTCATCGCCTTTAGCTACACTATTGATTTATAATACATTGCACGCTTTAATAAAAGGAAATCTATATTAAGAGGTCTCAGGGGTGTTAAATTTTTCTGGAGGTCTGAAAATATAAACAATTTTCAAACAGGTATAATTCTTTTAAATTTAAATTAAATGATTCGAATCTTTTACACATTATTTATAAAAGAATGGGGCTTCAGAAAAGTATAAAATGTTTAAAATATAATTATAATTTTAAAAATCATAAGCATATGAAAATTCTATGATAAATATTAAGTATTTTTTACGTTGCGCACGCTATTTTCTAAAATAGTAGCCTGTGATGTATAAAAATTTATAGAATTATAAAATGCATCTTACTATTTAAGCCGTACCTAATTTTAGTATTATATATCTTTTGTATTTCAAAATATTTGTAAAACATTGCATTTTTTTAAATATTTTTAAAAAATGTATTTTTTTTTTATTTATTAAAATATGTAAGTTATTATTCTATTTACATAAAAATAGCTACAGTGTAAAGAGAATACATTTAACTTTATTATTCAACTTATAGCTAGTAATTAAAGCTACTATTTTAGAAAATAGCGTGCGCAACGCAAACAATACTTAATATTCATCATAGAATTTTCATATGCTTATGATTTTTAATATTATGATTATATTTTAAACGTTTTATACGTTTCTGAAGCCCCATTCTTTTAAAAATAATGTGTAAAAGATTCGAATCGTTTAATTTAAATTTAAAAGAATTATACCTGTTTGAATATTGTTTATATCTTCAGACCTCTAGAAAAATGTAACACCCCTGAAACTCTTTAATACAAGAAGTTGCCACAAAGATAATATAAGTAATAATCACACATTTTAATTCCAAAATATAACAATTATGACCATTTCAATTTAAAAAAAGTAATATTAAAAGCTCTGAAGAATATTTTCATGTCTCACTTAAAATATCGAAGTTCTTTTTTCTTAGCGGAAACGATGTTTACAAAATAGTTCTGATAAAAGTATGTTGAACGTTTCCTATGCGGAGTTCTATATGTAACTACAAAGATTCAAACTGCTTTTTTAACTGTTACTCTGAAAAAAAGATATTTTGTAACAGTTCACAAAAGAACTACATTTTAGAATGAATATGCAAATGAGCTTTTAATGAGGAAATTTGAGTAAAAGATTTCTTGCAAATTTCTAAAACCCATTTTACCTATCAATGTACATACGAGTTTTTACAGCAGAATTTTTTTAAAAAAGTTTTCTTGCAAATTTCACAAACAAAATGCTTCTCATTTGTATGAATCTTTAAATGTTTTTTTTTTTTTTTTTAATTTAAATTTTCAGACAATGTTTTCTTGCAAACTTCACAGACATAAGTTTTTTATTTTGTATGGACGTGCAAATGCCTACCTAAATTAGATTTGTTAGAGAAAGATTTCTTGCAAGAATCACAAACAAAAGGTTTCACTTTAGAATGAATACGCAAATGGGCTTTTAAATTAGAACTTTGAGAAAAAGATTTCTGGCAAATTTCACAAACAAAAGGTTTTTCTCCTGTATGAAGGCGCAGATGTGCTTTAAGATTATCTCTTCGAGAGAAGGTTTTAATGCAAAATTCGCAAGCATAAGTCTTTTCGTTTGTATGAATAGACATGTGTCTCTAAATCTTTATTGTAACAGAAATATTTATTGCAATTATGACAAACATAAGGACTATCTTTGGTGTGAGAAAGGAGATGCATTTTCAAATGATATTTGCGAGAAAATGTTTTATTGCATACATAACACGAAAATGGTTTTTCCATTGTGTCACTCAGTAAGTGTCTCTTACAGTCTGATAAGCATTTAAATTTTAATTTACATATTTCGCAACTGTGACACTTTTCCCCTAAATGAAGCCTTTTATGTAACTTAACACTCTGTACCGAACACAATGGCTCTTTGCATACCTTGCAGTTCTGGACTTTTCTTTCGGATAGGAGCTTTAAATGTCTTTCCAACTTTCCAATTGTTGAGAAAGTCTTTTGACAAAACTGACATTTTTTATTTATTTTTTCGTTAGAATTCTGGGACTTTGGAACCATCTTATTCGATATCATATATGTTGAACCTTCGATGGAAATCTCTGGATTCACAGCCAGCTCTAAGTGATTCGTAATAGGCATCACTTAAAACGTTTACTAAGTATTTCACAAACAACTTACCAGTTGAATTCAATATCATACAAATTCGGCTTTATCTACTATCGATAGTTATTTTCGTTATCCACAGGGATTTTAAAGATTTATATTTGAAGACGTGTGCAATACACAATAAATCCGTTCAGTTCAGTGCAGTGAAAGCACTGTAATCTTTGAGACTTGGATAAGGATTGTATTTAAATTCTATAGATGTTTTCTAAACTCTATCGTAAAAGTCATTTTTTTTTCTTTGTGAAAGATTGAAGGGCTTGGAGCTACCAGTTTTAATATTTCAATGTAGTCATCCTTAATTAATTCACTCAGTTTTTTTGACAATGAGCGAAAACTCCATGTACACATAATTTAAGTCAGCCATAATTCATTCGACATATTGCCCGAAATTTTTATTTTATTTATTGAAATAAGCCCGTATTCCTAGTTCTGAACAAGATAAAAATTTTCCCAACCATACATAAGATATATTCTTGATATTAAATCACGTTCATACGACGTGGACGACAACTCAGTTGCATCCCAATATTCGCATCCCAATCCCCCAAAATTAGAAAAAATTGAGATTCCACTAAAATGACATATTGCTCGAACATGTGACTATACCTCGAAATCCGCTGATACGTGAGAACACATCTGGATTTTGCGGCCCTTTTAAATGCCATTATTATGACAAGGGAAGATGAATAGTGTTAATGTTAACAGTTTGTTCAAACAGAAGTTAGCTTAAACGTGTGCGGTAGTTAGAAGAAGGGGTGCTAGCTCAGGTGTCGTCTTCATCACTTGACCATGGTTCTTAAATACGAGGTCCGTCACCAAAAGCCCTTGATTAGCTGAACAGTGCGAACTTATTATGGGACAGAGTGAGTGGATGAATATTAACGTCGCACTGTTCAGCTACACGAGGGTTTTTAGCGACTCTTTCGGACAGAAGATAGGATGGGAAGTTGTATTATTGTATATCCTTAATTTTCACTTTTATTATACATGCATGTTTAAAATTTTTATTACATCTTCAAACATTTTGATTGATTTTTACTATGGACATACAAGAGTGCTGGTCTTGAAACACTTCATGTTTCTCAAGCTTTCAAACCGACTTGTGTTTAGTCTTGAAAAAAATATTTCATAACATCGGTTTATTTCTTAACGACTCCTGCCTTTTAGTAACATGGCATATCTCCGTAAGTGTGTTTATGATATGCACGCAATCTCTTAGAGGTTAAAGTTCATAAGTCGGTCTCGTGAATAAAACAAAAACGAGAAGCGTTGAAGAGACGATCAGATATTGCCTCGCGTCCTTCAATTCTTCTGTCGAGGCAAAGCGTCTCAGTTTAGCAAAAATGGCAATTTGGAGATTTTTTGTGATAGTTCTTAAAATTTCTTTTCACTTCACAGAGGTTCAAAAATACGAGGTACTTTGTCAATAACCCAAATCGAACATTTATTAGGAGAAATCCAGAATGAAAAATATCAAGAGAAAATAAAAGAAATGTATATTTAAATTTCAACTAAATTTCTTATGGCCCCGACGTATTATTAGTTTCTCTTTGTTTTTGATTATTTTACAATGCACAATAATATCCTGGCAGTAGACGTAATTGTTGTTTGCAAAAACTTAAAGACCTGCAAAGTTCCCTAACACGATCTTCTAGATTTTAATCTTCTTATGCTGTTTCTTTCTAACTGGTCATATTTCAATATAAAAAAAAATATACCATTTAATTATTAAGTCACAATGTTTTCCCTAACAACTTGAAAAAGTCAAAGCTTCTGTTTTTAAACCGAAGTAAGAATCTTTCATACATTATATAGTAATACAGGATTTCTTCTTTTTTCTGAACATTATCTACGTGATACAAATAATTTTCTTTCTTTTTTTGTATAAAAATAAAATGAACTTACTTGTGATACGTAAAAATAATTAGAAGTACGGAACTTTCGAATGTACACGCATAAAAAATTCAAGTTCAGAGCTGGAGTTATAAAACAAGGTTTGTCGCTATGAAATTATTTTACATAATATGCATTACAAATTGTTATATACGCACAATTTTCCATTGGTCTATATAAAGATCTGACTGAATGACTTTTATGTCTAATGTAGCCATGGTACCTCCTTTTCAGCTTGGTTGAGGCGGAAATATCGGTGACTGTTTGGATTCCCGAAGGGATCCGAACGACGCATGGATTGGAGAAGGCATTAAATCGGGCACAAATAGATTACAAACATGCGTTGAAAACTATTTACATTTATTAATTTAAGCGCTACCTCTGAGTACTCTATAAGCGGACGGAACAAGTTAAAATATAAAAGTAAAAGTTAACTTACCTGAAATGGGATGCAAAACATTCTGTCTGTCTTTAACATTAAAAAAATCGTCCACTTTTCTGTTTCCCATGGTGGTCGAGGTATTCTGGTGGGCAATGTAAAAGACTCATGGTGGCTGGCGTGTCATGAGTTCGAGCCCAGTACCACTGAAGACCTACCGTGTAGGGAAGCGATGCACGTAAAATCTGCCAAGAGCTCAAACGTCCTCCGTTTGGTGTGGTAGTTACGAGTGGGGTTACAGCTCAGGTGTAGTCCTCGCCATTTGACCATGGTTCAAAATAGCGAGGTCCGTTGCCAAAGGCCCTTGTGTAGTTGAGCAGAGCGACGTTAATATTCATTCACTCACTCTGTTTTCCATGAGGCCATTCATTAGGAACACCAAACCAATAGGATTTCTCTAATGAAAAACGGTAGGTGAGATTTTCCAGATTTTGAGATTCAGAGCCTCGTTTTCCAGTAGATCTACTTCATTCATATATCTAGCAGGTAATATGACGTATATGATATATCTCTCAGATCTATTTTTGCTGTGGTGAAATATTTTTTTTTCTCTAATGGGGCTGCGTATTGGTATTTGTTTACTTTTGCAGACATAGTTCATTTCCCAGGAGCTGGTATCTCTTTTTATGTCGGCTCCATATAGGCGATTGATGTGGGAATATCGATATAGTGCGAAGTTCACAACGTCATTGAATCATTAACACGGTTCAAGAGGAAAGATGAAAGGAGGTAAGTGTAATTTGAATAGGCCAGAAGTAGCAAAATCTGATAATTAACGAGTTATTTTTATAGTTTCAATTGACTTTTCTTAACTGATGACTTTTACAAGGAATTAATTAAAGTAAATTTATATTAAAAGTAAATGTTATACCAACCAAGCTTTCTCACATTTATTAAAGCTCCAAATATGTTCTGTACTACTACAACTTCCATTGAAAAATATTTAATTAATGTGATATTCAGTAGAACGCTTACCTAAATAAGTAAAACCACAGAATCTTGGAACATCACATTAGACATGGTTTGAAGAAAATACAGACTTCTCATAGTATTGATTTCCTCCGTTTTATGTATTTGATTTATATAATCATCAATTTCAAAAGGAAATAGCTTTTTGCTACCGTTTAGAAATTTATGCAAAATAAAAGCATCTTAATAAAATGTGCGACATGAACTTCGCTCTTTCGAAAGAATTCCAAATGAATTTACATATATCTAATGAAAGAATAAATGAAAAATGTCCCAAATATCAAAAGGTTTTCTTAACAAATAGAAACTCACAAAAGCATTTAAAGATCCATGGACGCAAAGATGAACCATATATGTGAAGATTGCAAAAAATCCTTTAATTCGATGTTCCTTCTGAAGCAACATGAAAATCTTCACTTACGAGAAAAGTCATATTCCTGTGAAATTTGCAGAGCAGCATTTAAATGCTTGTCGCTATTGAAGAGACACGAGACACATATGCAGTCATGCACATGAGAAACCGTTTTCCTGTTATATGTGCAACAAGTCATTTTCTCTTAAAGGTAATTTAAATGTACATCTTCGCTCTCACACAAAAAAAAGCATTTACGCTTGTGAGATTTGCAATGATACTTTCTCAGAGAAGAGATAGGTTCAGTCCTAGGAGAGCCCACACCCTTGGCGCGAATTATTTTGGGTTGGCGATAATTGTGCCATCTTGGTAACCCTACTTTGATACACTAGATATGGTAAACCTAACTATTTCTGGAAATTTCGTATTTTGTCGGCGGGCATTTCGAATTTCATTTTGTTTGGGGGAACCGGGCTGGAATGATTGCATGTGTGAAGGAATATATCTTAGAATTTTTTACTTTGTTGAATGCGAAAGGTTAGAAAGAATTGATTGAATAGTGTATGATAGAAGAATGGATTGCTTAGAGTTATGAATGTCCTAAATGTAACGATCGGCATGATGTAACATGGTCGACAGTAAAACGCTTTTTTTTCGAAATTGCACCAACCTCGCCGAAGGTATGTTCGACCATTACCTCGCAGAATAAAAATGGTGGCGCTCACACGATCACTCACTTAGTGATGAGACCTTCAAGATTTTTTTTAAAATCTATTGTTATGCTGTACACTCCACTCGGAAAAGATCAGCAGTAAGAAAGTAAGTGCTGTTTTTATATTTTTTTTTTATCTTAAATGTTTAATTTCTGTATTGTTTACATATATTTTCATTACGCATCCACCTTATCCCGCTATATTAACTTGCCGCCATTGTCGGTTTCGCTTGGCGCCACCTCGTTCTGGCTTGGCGCTTTTTTTGGATTGTCGCCAAGGGTGTGGGCTCTGCTAGGATTTTACCAAGAGATATTTAATGAACCATATGATTATCCATTCCAATGAAAAGCCTTATACTTGTGAATTTTGCATGAAGACATTTTCTCGAAAACGAGACTTGAAGAGACATTTGCTGATTCATACACAAGAAAAGCCTTTTGTTTGTGAAATGTGCAAAAAATCGTTCTCTCATAAATCCCATTTAAGAAAACATTTTCGCATTCATACAAACGAAGAACCTTTTGTTTGTGAAATGTGCAAGAAATTTTAAGAAAACATTTTCGTATTCATACTAAAGACAGATCATTTGTACGTAAATATTGCACAAAAGCTTTCTCTCAAAAATCGCATTTAAAAGAGTTAAAAATGTACAACTCGTAAAATTTCATGGGTAACCCGTTTTACAGACAACGCCCAACCCGCACGATCGTGCGGGTACCGTCTACATTCCAAGAGGGGGGGGGGGGGGGGAATTTTTTTATTACTTTTTTCCAAGATCATTGGGATCTATATAGTATTAATAACAAGAAGAATTTAATATTTGAAGATAAAAATAATTCGGGTCTTATAGGGTAATGGAGTCATCATAAGACGATGTTATAAAACAGATTGATTTTTGTTAAAATAAAATAAGTTTTGATGAGTGCCATCATAAAGCAATTCGTGTACTTTCATGTATAAATGCATGCACTTTTCATTAGAACAACAGTATAAACACCAAATTGATTTATCAAATAATAATATATGTATAGGAAAAACTTGGAAGATTATATGTAGGAAAACTAATTTATTTTGACTATTTCGATTTTTTAATGCCTTTATTCAACTAATCAACAATTTATGATGTGCGCTCAAAATTTATTATGGTTCTTATAATAGTAACTTAAGTATTAATCTAATCCTCTCATTAATGATTTTCTCTGAGGAATTTTTTGTATAGTGTTAACAGTTAGCCAAAAAATGTATCTATTCCTGAATGTACTAATTGTTTCTTCCGAATGAAGCTAACGAACAAATATGACCTTACTATTAGATGGAAGAGTAATTATTTTGCTAGAATTTATATATATATAATATAACAGCAGTTTTTAGACATCACTAGGTTGTTACCAAAACGATATAAAATGATGCATATTGTAAAATTATGATAACCAACTTGAGATATTTAAAATAGATCTATAGGTAAACATTTCAACCCTTTAACTGGTCACTTTTTTATCCAAATAGCTTCAAAAGGAGTATCATTTTTACTGCGTATAATTAAATACTTTCTTTATAGAATGAGAAGAGATGGAAGAATTGTATTTTAGTTTTATATTTTAAAGTTTTTACATGTTTTATTTGCAGTTGTGGAACACAAGCAATCAATAACGTTTGCTTTTTGTAATACAATCTCTACATGCAATAAATAATTATTCATACATCTTAAAAACATATAAATGTTCTTACTTGTTCAAATGGTTCAGGGCTCTGCGTGTGTGTGCATACCCCTTTTCTTTACACATTTCAAACAATAAATTTTACTCTTATATTTTCTTCCCAGAAATAAATGTCTTGCATATTTTACAACTAATTGTAAGACGCAGGAAAAAGAAATATCTTACTTCAACCAAACACCATTACTTACACTTGTACGGATCATAACTTTGTTTTTTGTCATGCACAAATATTTATAATTCTCAAAATAATATTAGTAAATAACCACTAAAAACGTATTTTGAAAATTAAACTACAAATAGCAAATAACCACCTGTTAAGATTTTATCAGGATGAACGTGTCTACCTTACTTTTCGAATGATTGAAAAATATTGAATACCAAAAGAATATTATTTATTTGCGGTCTTGTAGAAACTGAAGAGAAAATGAAGGAGGGGAAATATTAGGAAAACAGTAACAAGAAAAGCGAAACCTAGGCAAAATATTTATAACTTAAGATGGCGACCGAGTCTTTCCGCGTGACGTTGTTTGTCACGTGACAGCTGTACCGTGACGTAAGCAACGGAGCATGATTAATGTCTTCAACTTTTAAAAAGCTTTCTCCAAAAGCTTGCTTTTTTTTATTCTTTCGGCACGGTTTGCTTTTTATTTCGTCGTGTAAATGTGTGTACCTGGTTAAAAGCGTATTTTTCGTTGAGCTGTCATTTCGAGGTGAGAGAATTCGAATTCTACGCACATTAGGGATTTTCAAAATAACCCTATTTTTTCATTTATTTACTATATTTCAAATGAACGGTAAGTAATAAAAAGTTCACGGCTAATTTTAAAGATAAACGGTTTTTAATGCGCTTTGAAGATTATTATTTTTTTAATGACTCCATTAATAAATTGTTGTAAATTTTAAAGTTCTATTGCATTTTTAACTTTGAAAATTATTATTTTTTTGCAAATTAGAAAACAAAAGAATTTTATTTTTTTTATACTTTATGTTAAGACTAAAAATATGGATACCATTGTAATCCACAAAAACTTGAACTTTTTTAATTTATTTTTCTTTATATTCATTATTTAAATTACGGTGTTCTGATTAGACAAGTTTTGGAAATGGAATTTGTACCATAATGCATTCCCACTAATTTATTTACATTTTATTTTTATAACGAAGATCACGAAGTAAGTAAAATTCTTAACATTTCTTTTTGTGCATGTAATATGCAACGTAAATTTATATTAATATCTATGATAGACGAACATATCTATTCTCATGAAAGTCTAAACCTAATCTGATTTTAACTTCTTAAAATGAAACGGATTTCGCCACATGTTTGTTCAAGAAACATATATATATATTTTCTGTCGACTGGTTCAAATTAGAAAAGTAATTTTAGATATTGACCTCTAGATATCGCTTGTGCAGTCACAAGATATTTGGTGAAAGTTTGTTTGATATTTCTTGAGTTACGACTACCGGAAGATCAAGTTAATTTTGAATATAGTCGTACAATTATGCATCTGTTGCAAAAAAATATTTTTTTTTCAAAAAAATTGATATAATCACTGTTTCAAAGGTTTTTTCACAATATTAATAAAAATAAAAAATAAAAACATTAATAATATAAACTTTAAATAAAAGTACTTAAAAACAATATACCATAGAAGCGGTATTTGGCTTTATAACCTTTTAGAGCTAAATAACTTTTATAAAATTGGTGCCTCGAAATAATCAATATCCAGAACACTTGTTACAATGAAAACCCAATAAAGAATTATTACCTTAATTAATTAAGTTTTATCCCCAAGTTGCTTTGTATTGACATATTTCTTTAGACCTCCATAGAATACAATTGGTTAATGTCTGGACTATTTCCAGGTCATTCTTACAATGGAACATAATCAACCTGTGAAATCAATTTATCTTTACAACGAAAATATAACATATAACTCTTTTCTATCGCAACATAAATGCCTCATTATCTCGGAAAAATATCAATTCATCATTATCGTTGATTCAGTTTTACCTCATGTATTTTATTTATGTAGCATACTTGGAGATTAAATATGCAACTATGCATTTCTAACATATTTTGATCTCATGTACTCCAAATCAATACTCTTAATTTTATATTTCAAAATAGTTATAAGTTAATCATTATTGAAGTTTGATTCACTTTTCTTACGTATTTATGTCATCATAATCAAACAGGAAGATTTAATATGATTGCTGTAAAATACTCTGTCCCATCTCTTTGACTTCAAATATATTTAAATTTTAATTAATTTTAGCTGTTTCTAACATAAATGGAGCTGTAATTTTCTCTTCGTCTTCTCCTTAGGAATTCCCTAACTTTTTCTATCATCTTCTTTTTCTAATGAATAACTTCTTTCCCATGTAATCTTCGTTATATGTGTCTCCATAATATATAGTTTATAATATAATAATCACAATTCTAATAACTACACCAAATAATCTTAAAAATGGTTATTTAAGTCATAATACGAGAACAAAATTAATATAAAAAGTGGTTTATTAGATTTATGTTTTAATGTTTGTACTATTTCCCACTTGAGATGCGTAAATCGCAAATCACTATGCAAAATCAGTATTACATTTTAACATATTACAATATATATCATTACCAATTAATTACAATTCTTAAAAATAAAGTCACATTTTAAGGCAAACAAATTGTTACCAACCCCCAATAGATCCATGGTCTCTTCTGGTCTGTAAGTCTGGTCATGGTCTGTAGGTCTTTTTCAAACGCTCATAAATTCCCCAGGGGATCAACCTAGACCTCTGTGAGAACTCCCGATTTTGACCTCTTTTCTTGCCAGTCAATTTATTCTTCCACTTTACATCATCATATGCCATTTTTTCTCGTATGCAATCGTTTTTCTCCCTGTTTCATGTAGGCCTAATCTATTGGTTCTTTGACCATAAGTACTATCTTTATCAACTTCTAGTGGTCTAAATTTCAAAAAACATTATCCATCCTTTATTGTCTTGAAAAGTTTTGATGTACTATCGTTGGTTGGGTTGTATTTCTTTAAACTTTTCTTTTGAGATTATTCATATATAACCTCACAGTCTTGTTTTCTTAATAGTACTATTAATATCACTATTTGGAGAACTTTTAAACTGTTTAGTCATTTAAAAAAAAGATTCCATTGATTTTTACAGATTAAATGAAAGAATGTAGAAACAACAAAAAAGTTCTATAATTCTTTAGCAATATTTTAACGCATTGACAAATGTTCTCTCTCAACTGCCGTGTGTGACATCAACAGCTGAATGGTCTTGTAAATTTGCTGGCGTATTGTCAAAAAATAACATACAGTTGAATTTGTAAGCATTCATAATGATTGGCTATATTCCAATAAAGCAAAGCTATATCGAGTCAACTGAAGCAAGTTGTGTTTCTGCCATCTGGTTATTTCGTTATAAAATTCAGTACACATCTGAAAAAATTTTAAATTATTTACTATGTTCTGTGACATTTGCCCTGGTTTTTTATGTTACTTCTCAAAAAAAGTGTTTTAGGACACCAATTTTAGAAAGAAAATGTATTTTTCTCAAATATCTTAACTCAATTATATCACAAAAGATTTTAAAGTAACTTGTTCTCATTTCAGCTACATATATAAAAAAATATATACAATTTTATAATTTAGTTATAAATTTTTTTAGCATAAAATAAAAAAAGGAATGGAAACAGAGTCATGTAAAATAAACAGTAAATATTTTCGTTACCAGAGTATTAACACCTCCTCGTTTTGAACCACGACAATTTATTTCCTTTTATTGTGAATAGTTCCAAGCTTCGCATATTTACTTTTTTCAAAGGAACATAGCACAACTGCCCATTATACAAAAAAAAGATGAATTTTGACTGCAAAACTGCTGTTGTAAGCTGTTATTTATCTTTGCAACATAAATTATTTAAATCCGACTATTTTCAGTCATCTAGAACGATTTATGTCATGAAACTTGGCATTTTCCAACGGCTCTTCATTTTGATTACGCTGAATAATTCTGTATTTTATGCTTTTATGAGTTAAAAGAAATTCCGAACGCTATTTTATGACTTTTAATCCAGAAAGGAACTTAAATAAATTTGATAAAAAGTGTCATTTTTTTTAATAATTTCGAGTGTTATTAGCGCGTATTTTTTAAAAAAAAATATCTCGTATCAAAACATACGAATTATTTGACCATTTTGAAACAAGATCCACTAATCGCAAAAAGGGTTGTGGAATTATTTCCTTAAGGTATTCGAGTTCGTTCACAACCGTGATTTTAAAAAAGCGCATAAACGGATAATTTTCATGATATATATATTTAGTGTCACTTTGATTAAATATACGTATAAAATAGTTTTAAGGACATTATGACAAAATAATTATTTAAATACAATATTATGGTAAAAAATTAACCTAGAATAATCTTTTTTTCAAAATATTTTCCTTTTATAAGAAATGCTTCTAAATTAATAATACTTCGCGCGCGCGCGCTTTCTTATATAAAATAAAGACTTCTCCAGAGAGTCTGAACTAAGATTTTTGAAAAAAATCACATCGTTTTCAGAGTTACCACCAATTTAAATAATTATCGGCATTTTTTCCTTAAAATTGATCCCCTCTGTTGTAAAATATGGATAAACCCACTTCTAAATTATATATTTCAAAAATTCTAGTTGAGCCTCTGTAGAGAGATTTGAGCTATATACAGGCAAAATATTATTATAATAGAAGTATTTTTCAAAAAAGGAAAATGTTTTGAAAATTTGTCCTTCTATGTTCATTTTTTCTAAAAATATTGTACTTAAACATTTTTTTTATTGTAATAATATTCTTAAAACAATTTTATATATGTTTTCTAATCTAAGTGACATTAAATATCATAAACATTATCAACTTATACGCTTTTGCAACATCACGATTCCGAACGTAGTCGAATACCTTAAATGTAATATTTATTCGTAATTAGGATCTCCGATCAGTTTCAGATGTATTTAAATTTAGTTTTGTATGTGAAAGGGTTTTTGATCAATTCCACTAACGTTTTAATTAATGCTGGTTACTTAAAGAAAAGGTGTTTTAAACGCGAAAGGAATGGGGTAACTGATTTGTATTTCAAAAAGAGATGTTTTGAGATGTGCAGCGAAAAAAAAAAATACTTATTAACCCTTAAACTGTCGATTAACAGTTCCGCTACTCATTTCCCAGTAGCATCGTTTTTCACATAAGTACACGTTTACGATGTATTGGAAAGAAACGTGAAGGCTTAAATAAAAAAGCAAATTTTTCTCTGGAATAAGTAAATCCTTCTCTAACACTGCCAAGGTCATTTTCATTCATTTCAAAGCCTTCGGAATAGCTTTACTGATAGCAGCGCAAAGAAAATCATCGTATTTCGGAAAGACGCATATATACGTCTGGGGCATTGAACACTTTAGTTGAGCGAGACGTATATACACGCAGGTGGCAGTTAAGGGGTTCAAACTCAAATTTGAAAAATTTAATACGAAACTGATGAGATAAATAGGAATATTGTTTTCAAACAAACAGTAGTAGTACAATTTATCTGAATTATTTCAACATTTGGTGACAAACTTATGAAAAATTTAAGGTTTTTTATAGATTTCATGAAGTCTTGGGCCCCGAAACATAGAATGCCTGAGTTTTCTTTTATTTAAAGTATACAACATGAAAGAAATCCTGGTTGCTTGAAGCAGCTTATCAAACAGTTTTACAAAATTTGAATATCTGTTACAACTTTTTTGTTACGTAACAAAAATGTATTCGGGGTTTCGTGTAAGAGATATGCGACACATAACTTCAAAAGTTTTATATTTGGTTCGATTTTCAGAACAATTATTCACAATGTTTATACTTCTCAAAAATACTTTCTAAAGCAACGGTAGAACTTTTGGAATTATTAACATATTGCATCTTTAAGCTCAACTTTTCAAAACTTTTTTAGATGTATCAGGCTATATGCCCATTCAGTATAGTGTTTAGTGACGCTGACTGCTGTGCCGTTAAGCCTGGTTTCGAATACTAGGAAAGACATGGATGTTTGTAAATGCATAGCGTCTTCGCTGCATAGGGGTTCTGTAAATAGCCGTCGAACCGCGCGTTCTCTTGTGCGGTTAGTGGAAGGGGAAGATAGGTGGAAGGCCACTGACCTCCCCCAGGATATTCTTTCTTGAAATTGGGGTGAAACCGAGCTAAATCGTTCAGTCACCTGTATGGTGCTCAAAGCTACGGATAACGACAGGCTTCACTTAGCCCTTTGCCATGATAAATTTCGTGGGCTTTGATCTGACCTTTGCTGATCAGGTTGCATTAGTAACCACAACAGCACAAGAGGTTATACGTTAAATCTTAAAGCGTAGTTTTTGTAAAATATCTATCCATATTGAAAAAACTATTGAATTTTTACAAATGCAGTATTACAATTTAAAGTAATCTTCCAGCAGTGAAAGTTTTAAACATAAAAGCACAATTATGGAAACTTATGTGGAATTCTTTATGTTCTAAAATAAAGAAAGCAAAAATATTCTAACTCCAATAATGTTGCAAGAATTGTAAGCATATCAAATAGTCTACTTATTTGTTATATATCGTTGTTTGTAGACATAAATTAAAAGATATAAAATTGCTGTCACATTTGGAAACGGGTACTTATTTTAGATATTTTCTGTACGAAAAGAAATGAACAAATCTGAAGAATTAACAATATTTGAACAATTATTCAATAGGGTTGTATTTTTTTCAGGATTTGGATTGTAAATATTAATTAATGATATTTTAAAATAGAATAAAGTTGGTTGAGAGAAAAGACTCGTATTATGCCAGAAAACGAAGCAAACATGCTCAAAAATCATTTAATAATTCTGCATTACCTAAATATTTATCTACCATAATTAAACATAAAAAAAAACAGTTGCTTTGTCTTATTTAAGTTCCTGGTATTTAGTATTTAATTAAGACTAATCTATTTTGCATTTCCTGAATCCATTTTTTAAACACAGATAAATTCCGCGAACGCTAATTGTTTTCCGTTGCATTCTTTCGGAAGTCCACCGGATTTTACCGAAATAATCCGAGTCTGCATTCTGACTATCTTTAAATAACTGTCATTTTTGATAAGCCTTTTTAAAAAGAGTTTGGAATGTCAACGTCAACTGTCGCGTAATTAGTACTCCAGGTTTCCACGAATTGAATGCTAATCTGCTTATGGAATGTTCCTGAATTTCTTCAAAGCGTGTGATTCATTAATAGAGCGTCATACTCATGTGATTTACTAGTTTTAAATTATTAACTGTAGAGAACATTTCTTTCAGTATGTATCTTATTTGTTTTTCTAAGCCTTTTTATTCCCCGAGAAAACAGTTCCTTAGAAAGCGCACTAAATTATATAAACTAAGATAATGCATTACATATATACTTTTTCTAAAAACATATTTTGCCTTATTAAGAGCTTCTTACAATGTCGTTCAGCTGATCTTACATTGGGTAACGTCACAAAGAATCGTGTTTTGGAAAAAGGCTGCCCACAAGGGTAAGTGATGGGACCTTTTCTGTGGAATTTAATTATGAACGATCTTCTTTGCACTATCTCAAAGTTCTAAAATTGTCATAAAATAGCTTTTGCAGATGATGTACTTCTTATTGTTCAATGTAAACACTTTCAGGATGTCTGCTCTTTGTCACAAAACATTTTTAATAATATTTTTCATTGGTCAGAACTGTATAAGTTGGAGTTTATTCCACTTAAAACAAAAGTAGGGAAGATTTGTAAGAAATCGACAGTAGATCAAAGAATCAACTGAAAGCTTGGAGGTGTAATAATTGAAGTGCACAAGATTAAGTATTTGGGCATAATTGTTGAAAACAAAATGCAGTAGAAGGAGTATATCTCTTATGTTTCTACTAAAAATGAAGAAAAATTCTACTTGGACTGGTAAGAATTTCAAACAATACTTTTGGAGTGAAAACTGATGATCTTCATTTGATTTATAAGCAGGAAATAGTACCTCTCATATCTTATGCTTCGAGAGCTTGGGGATATTCTTTATGTAAGAAATTTAATAGTAGACTTATTAGAAGAACGCAACGAAGATTTTTACTTCGTGTCATTAAAGGATACAAAACAGCAGTTATGAAGCAGTGTTTGCTATTTCTGGTATACCACTTATCGACATGGTTATTCTGAACAATCTTGATGTTCGGGAAAACCATTTGAAAACTTGCCTTGGCACGCTGGATGGGACGATTCGAGTTTCATTATTGCTACATCCTTCATGTAGGAACTCATCACTCTTGTGACTTATACAAATGAAGTCTTCCAAGAATATAAGACTGTTGTTTCACAGATGGAATGGAGGGGTTGGTCTTGCCTGCGTTATTTACGAGAAAGGGGTTGAAAATTTTACTTTCCATCATCGATTAAGAGATGAATGCTCTGTTTTTCAAGCCGAGCTACTCTGTATTACTCTTGTCGTAAAATTGATTCAGGACTCTCTCCGCCAGGGTGGAACGCTCAACTTTCTTATTTGCACTGACTCACTATCTTCACTCCGCTGTTTGCTCAGCGTAAACTCCACAGAAAAACTTGTTGTAAAGGTTCAGTCTATTCTGTACTATCTAGACTGTGACATCCACTTTTCTTATGTTCGGGGCCACAGCGGAAATCTCGGCAATGATAGAGCGGATCAGTTGGCCAAAGAGGCAACTTGCCAAGATGTGAACCTTTTAATGTATGTGCTATTGTTCCACTGGAAGCATGCAGCTTGGGAAAGAACTGTTTCCTCCTGGAACACCGATTTCTTGGCCTCGCCTAATGATTTGTGGACTAAAAGGTTTTTTTTCGACCATTTATCAACGAATTAAATGTAAGAAATTTGATACTGATTTTAAGTTATCCCAGATTCTAACAGGACATGGAAATTTTAAGAGCTATTTATCTAGATTTAATTTAATTGGGAGTGATATTTGTTCTTGTGGTCAGGATGCTGAAACTGCAGAACACGTATTGTTGTATTGTAAACTATATTTCTGTAAAAGCGAGAAATTTAAAAAGGGGTTGAAACATTTAGGTATTTCCTGCCCACCTGTTTTGTCTTTGTTGGTCAATTGAACTGAAAGCTTAAATGTCTTAAGAAAATTTGTTGACTGTATAGATTTTTAAAGTTTGATATTGGGGTACCTCCCCTTGTTTATATTTGTGTATTTTCACTCTTCCTTTTTATTTTATGTTTTTGTCTTAAATGTTTTTTTTTCCAAATTTGTTTTAAATGATATAATTGTGTTACCACTTACGTATGTAAGCCTCATGTTATGCAATGTGAAGCATGAGGAGTTTTGCAAATAAATTAAATAATATATATATATATATATATATATATATATATATATATATATATATATATATATACTTTTGTAGTAATATTATGATATATAACCTTAGTACACATAAAATAACAGTTGCAGCACATTCGCAATAAAATCAGTTTAAATTCAAAATAAAATGGTTTTAAGCTTGCAGGAATTGGTAAGGTGCATTATTACTAAAATAGTGTGAAAGGTCTGTTATATTTTGATCCCAAATTCAGCTAGAATTTATACGAAATAACTCTATATAATCATGTCAACCAAAGTTTTAATCAACTTATTTTTCTTGTCCCATATATAGGAATGGTCACCTAGATTTTTAATCCAAAATTCATCATTAATACGAGGGAAGTCAAAAGTTATCTATACACATTTCCTTCAACAACTCTGTTAAACAAAGGGAATTGAAACATGCATATTAGCTGAGTTGGATTATGCATATGAGCTGCTATTAAACACATACTTCTTTCACAATAGGAGGAAATGGCTTTATCTCCGAAAAGTAATTTTGTGAATCAAAATGTTGAAACGTGTTCGAACGAGAGTTATACAAAAAGAGAAAGCTGGGGGACCGCCAACCCCTATCACAAATGAAAACATTCAACAAGGTCGAAAGTTGAGTATAGTAGATAGGGGAGCTACCATAGATAAGGATGCATCTTCTTTAAGTATGAGTCACTGTTCTGCCTGTAAAACTATCCAAGAACTCAAATAGTACACGATAGGGGGGGGATATAATATTTACCGCAGTAATCAATATCTGAATCCCTGGTATACCTTCATTACAGCTCAGATCTAGCTTTCTCAGAATTTCATCTCTTTGGAATGCTGAAGAAAACTTTGAGAGGTCTTCAATTTGTCCCAGACATTGACATTTAGGACGCTGTCCAAAAGTACCTTCACGACCAATCGGAAATCTACCAGGAATGCTTACGGAGCCTTGTAGCTTGCTAAATCAAATGCATAGCTTAAGGTGGAAACTAGATCGAAAAACACTATACCTTTTGCTCACCAATATTTGTGTAAGGTATCCGACTACGTTCGGAACCGTGATTTTTCAAAAGCCAATAAATGGATAGTTTTCATGATATTTAGTGTCACTTAGATTAGAATACATGTATACAATTGTTTTAAGGATTTTGACAAAAAAAATATTTAAATACAATATTTTGGCAAAAAATTAACTTAGAATAATTTTTTTTCAAAATGTTCTCCTTTTGAGAAAAATGCTTCTATTATAATATTATTCCTGTATATAGCTCAGACCTCATTACAGATGATCAACTAAAATTTTTGAAATATATAACTTAGAAGTGGGTTTATCCGTATTTTACGACAGCGGATGGGATCAATTTTAAGAAAAAAACGCCGATAATTATTTCATTTGGTTGTAACTCTGAAAATAATGTGAATGTTTCAAAAATCGTAGTTGGGCCTCTGTAAAGCGGTCTGAGCTATATACAGGCAAAATATTATTATAATAGAAGCATTTTTCAGAAAAAGAGATCATTTTGAAAAAAGATTATTCTAAGTTAATTTTTTGGCAAAATATTGTATTCAAATAATTTTTTTTTGTCAAAATATCCTTAAAACAATTTTATACATTTAGTCTAATCTAAGTGGCACTAAATTTAATGAAAAATATCCATTTATTCGCTTTTTTAAAATCACGGTTCCCAACGTAGTCGGATACCTTAATAAAGTTGTAGAACGAAAAGTGTAAGTGATTTTGACTTACCCTTTTAGTTATAAATTTCAATAGCAATTAAAATATATTTATTGAATACGTTTAATTTATGTGTACATTGAGTAGTAACACGTTGAAAAAATCTTTAATTTACTTCCCCTTTTCAAGAAAATCTTATTTTGGGTAAATGATTAGTAAATTATTTGAAATGCATTTTTATTTTAATAGAGAAGAATATTAAAATAAATACATAATAATTTTCCTTTTTTTCTCGACATATTATATTTTATATTTTACTTAAAGTTATACGGAAATACCTAGTGTTAAAATTATATTTCATTCAGAAAATTATCGAGGGAAGTATTTTTCTCATTTCTTTTTTTTACTCTAAAATCATTTCCCCTCTTTTGGAATGATTCTAATCTCCAATAATATAGAAATGAAAATTATATCCCGGATTTCATTGAGAAAAGTGATATCTAAAACAGCAAGAATATCCGATGGATCCTAATTTCATTTTCATACTGGAATAAGATTACCAGTTTTATTATTTCCACTTCTAGATTATTTCTGGAAAGAGTAGAAAGATAGAGAAAAAACTAAATAAAGAAAAGAAAAGTAATTTTGTCGTTAAACAAATATTTGATATTCGTTTTAATGGTGTTTACCTTTCTCCATTCGGAATTTCCCTTCCGCGTGATTCGATTTCTTTTCAATGCAAATCGCTTCAAGTGTCGTATTTCAACTACTTTTAGATTGCGAGCCTTCATTGGTCGAAGGGAAGAGTGGAGATGAGATGTTCCCTTTAGACTATATTCGTTCGTGACCGGGATTTTGGATCGGAATCCGGTTTAATGAAATTTCGTTTTGTGGGAGAGGGATGTTTGATTTAGTCCCGGAGGCAGTTGGAGAGGAATCTCTCGTACCTTTCACTTGAAGGCTGTGAAATCAGACATTCAGGAACAGAACCATCCTATTTTTATCAAAAGATTTTGACAAAAAAAGAAAGTTCGAAATGTTATATTTTGGACTGAACTGCTTGCGTAAAGAAAAGTAAGAATATTAAAAATATTCTGGGTTTCTATTTCGAAACTCTTGATGTATCGAAACCATACCCTCATAAACTTCCCCGCGGAAGATGAAAACTACGAGAAGTATTTGAAATAAATTCAAATATGAATTAAACAAACTATTAAGATTTTTTTAAGGTTTGAAAAAATGCTCTATGCGCAGACATTCGATTCAAGAATAAAATAGTTTTCTCAAAATATAATTCTTTTAAGTTTTTTACATTTTAATTCTTAGATTTTTTTTTTTAATTATAAAATTATTTAAATTTAAATGTTTGTTCTCGTAAATACTACAATGCTTTCACTATAACAGAAATTCTGCTTTAGTATCTAAATGCATAACTAGTACCAACATTTGAAATTTAATGCATTATGTAATATCTTTCAGTACCAAAAAACTTTCTTTTATGACAAGAAGCCCAGCGGTTGAGTGGTAGCACTCTGCGCTTCCACACCACAGGTCCGTGGTTCAAAACTCGGGGCGGAGAAGGTCGACTCAAACTTTTATCCCTTCAGTGGGTCTATAGATGAGAACGAAGCTTGCTTGAGAACTTAACACTGGGGTTTCGTATCAGACTGACCCCCTGACCGGAACATTTGCTCTTGCAGCTCAGAGCTCAATGTCATATATATTGATATGTGACAGTAGGTCTTGGCCCCCATAGGTTATTGTGCTCCTGCTTTGAGTTATATGTTGGTAAAATTAAATAACTATGTAACATATAAAGAAACTTTTCCTAGAAGGATTCGTTTTCTTAGGTATGTGTCTATTTTACATTACATTTAATTACAAGCGATTTAATTTTTTACAAAGCAGTTTTAATGCTTCTAAACATATTACATACAATTCAGGTTTTATTACTTTTTGATATTATACAATAATGGATATTTAGATGTTTGTAAATTGATTTTAATGTATATATATATATTTCTTTACATTATTACTTTTAATTTTATTTCCAGTAATATATTCAAATAAATGGGAAGGTTGGGAGTTTTGAAATAGTGTTTTAGGTCCTAATCCTTCAGATTCCTTGTTATGGTACTTAAACTATTCCATTGTCTTTTAATTTCCTAGTTTATAGTTTAACATTAATTTAAAACTATTCAATTGTTATATAATTTCTTAAAGATAAAAGTTTACTATTATACTAGAGCGGGTATTTTATCTTTGACCTATTAATTCTTGTTATATTAATGCTTACTCTTTGATCCAAATCTGTTTAAATTATCATCTGCATTATGAAAAGGTGTCTAAACATTTCAAGCAGCCTTAATTAATTCAATTCTTTGATTTTTTCCTTCCGAAATACGTTGCACACTGCTTAAAAAGAATTTTTTGAAGAGATACTCACTTTATACAGTAACTCTATTAGCCGAGATCGTATGCCAAATAATAACAAACCGATATTTTGTTAGAGCGAAGTAAAGTGAAGAGGCACCGTCAGTAGAATTGAGTGGCAGTTGCCTTAATGAGTTGGCTGCTGTCCCTGACAGGTATAACTTTTCGGGCAAAGTAAAACATCCTGGGAAAATTCCTATCCTTTGTTGCTCATAACTTACTCAAAGTGTCATTTTGAGAAAGGTCATGTGTTTGCACGCAATTTTTTTTCCACTCTAGTTGTAACAAGTAGACGTCAACGTCACATGTTCAGAGATCAATGGCCACCGCTTTCTTGTTTTAATAGATGTCCTTATCTCAACTGCGAAAAAATACAATTTCTTGAATCCATCATCTTCTGGTGGGCTTGTTTTCATTCACCGTATTTTTGTTTCGAAGTTTGGTGGGTCAATATTTATTTAGCTGTCACCGCATGTGCGAAAGTGTCTCGAATATCTGAAGATGTGACGGAGTTCAAATTCCAAGGTCATTTATGACGGTCCAGGAGTTGAATCCGTTTTTTTTTTTAATTATTATTTTGGAAGTAAAATAAAATGTTTATTATTTTAGCAATAATATTTTCTTAAAGGTTTATTTTCAAAAGGGTCTTTTTAAGGACTCACAGGACTCTTAACAGATATCCGTGCACTCGAAAAAGACATCCTTCTTCAAACCAATGTAACTTAGCAATAAAACGAAACAATAATTTGAAATTTTTACCACAAGATAATCATATATATATGCATTACCTCTCCAAATTTCTAAGAATTTGAAAAGAAATTTAAAAAGTTATAAAGAAATACAAATTGGACAATTTTTTAAAAAATATGAAAATTATTATTTTACACTGAACAGGATTCTGACGTACAAAATTGATCAAAATTTTAAAAAGTAATTTTAATTAGTATAAAACTGTTCACTTTTGAAGTTATACTCACTTTTAAGAAATTTAGAGAAAAAAAAAATATTTTTTAAGTACAATTATAACGAAAATTTAAAAATTTTAAGAAAAAAATGAATTAAAATTTGAATAAAAGATATTCTATTATTTTTTTTAGAAAATTGATGTATAAGTTAAGAAGAGCCTTATTTTGATCACGTGTATAAAATTTCAAATTGATACCATAAATAGTTGCTGAGAAATCCTGCGCGGAAGCTAAATTTTTTGTTTTGCGAAAAATGAAGTTAAAGATAAGATAGGGTTTTTTCGTTTAAGTTTCACTACTTATTTCTCAATAACTTCGGAAGTTGTCATAGTATCGACACAATTTTGGTACCAAAATGCTCAGAAATATTGAGGCTGTAATAAATATATATATATATTTCAAAAACCTGAAAATTTGCAATTTAACAGTCCTATGAGCCCTTAAACTTCTCAGTTAATTTATTTGTTTTTTGAGTACAAATCATTGGCATGTTGGATTATAGCTGTTCTTCGCTTGTAGCACTGATTTCGCTTTTGAATATCAAAACAGCTTCGTGCCAGAGCTAGATATTTATAAAGATACATTAAAAATATTTTTAATACGTTAAATTACATGAATTGTCAAACTTTGTGGAATTGTGAATATTGAATATATATTGGTTTACTATAATTTTTCATTTAAAAAGGCTTTCATCTATGAAACGGGAAAAAATATTACCTACTATTTTAGTGTGAATAGAAATAGTAACTATAATAGCAAATTTAAAATGGATATGGGTATGGCCATTTTTTGATATGTAAAACCCATAACAAAATCAGATTAGTATTTAGTATTCATCCTAAACTTTTAGTTCTCAGAAAACTTACATATTTCTTCTCATAATATACCTTCATACTGTCACTAAAATTTTGTACTTAATTTGCTTCTATGCCGAACGAGCATAGTGGCTGAAAATATCGTTTGTAAGCTACGGCAGTGCTTTTCAAACTTTCAATATTTGCAACCCAATTTTCAATCATAATTTTCATCGCCTCCCGCCATCCATACAATTACAAAATGTATTGAATAATAAAATATTCCAATAATAAAGTTCATTGACACTAAGTCTACAATATGGCTTACATTGTTATATTATAAATTATCAAGATAATTATGAAATTCTATATATAATTTCTCACATGCCCGTGTGGTCTCTGTTAATTATTAAACTTTTTCTTAACTTAGTATTGTTAAATTAATATCGAATACATTATGCAGTACTGATACATTTCTGAGCGTATTATATAAGTGAAACTGCCCGCGCGCGCGCGTATTTTTCTTTTTATTATGTCAGAATGAATTTTACTTAGATTCCTTTCAGTAAATTTGTAATTTTTTAACATAATATTTTGTATGCTCACACACCCCATGTAGGGTTAATACACCCCCTAGGGGGTGCATACCACAGTTTGAGACACGCCGAGCTAAGGAAAATATATCTTTCGAAACTTAATGACTTGGTATGACCTTTTCGAGCCAAAGGACTACTTTGTAAATGTAAAATATAATATTGAATTTACCTTAAGAATTTAAGCTAATATATTCTAACAATAATTTCATTTTCACAATTTTTACATGAATAAAATACTAAAATGCCACAGCCCTGAAAAATAACATTTGAAACATATTTTAATAAATGCTCAATGACATTTTCAATCTGTTTTTCTAGTAGTATAACTGAATATTTTTAAGTTTAGAAGATTTTTTAATTATGGTAGTAAAAAAAAATTCGGAATAATTATGCCAAGTTATTTACAACATAAATTATACTTACGAAATAATAGGCTATTCCAAAAATAAATTAATAGGAAATTAATTACTTCTGATTGACTATTTCGCAGAAAAATTTGTTTAAAATTAGCATGGAATTGTTAAATAATAACAATATCAGTATTAAATATCCGCTTGTTCAAAGTTTTCTGAAGATAATTATAGAAAAATTATTTAAGATTCATTGAATAATTCGTTCCAGAAAGGAACTTGTGGTACTCTTCATAAGAACAAAAAAAAATTATAAATTTGAATTGCTTTTTCGTATAATTATAAAGTTTCTTATACATGGTTTTGTATTTTATTCCTTGTTCTGTAAACATGTGCTTTATAGTTTTCTATTTGAAAAATATTTTTAGAAAGGAATAAAATACTTTTAAACTAAGAGTAATATGATTTTCGTCAAAATTAATTCTGTTACTTTTGTAACAGGTAACAGGTGAAAAATGGAAAGCTAAAAACTTTTTTTTATTTAAATTTCGGAATTATTTTTTTTGTCTTCAAAAATAGCTTGATAAATGTCGCCCCTTTACAACTCCTGGTGCAGTAATAGCTGCTTGCTTAGTTAACAAGCATAAATCTCAAAGAAAAAAAAATCCTATGTGGAATCAAAGGCACAAAATAATGAAATAATCAATAAATTGGATATTGTAATTACATCAAAATCTAGTTTGAAACTTGGGGTGCATTTATCTACAATAATAATCATAGTGGCACCGGTGTCGGTAATATTTCTAAAAAACTAATAAAATCGTACACACCAATAAACTCTTAATTAAAATTGTTGAATTCTTGAGATGATCCAAAACTGAGTGAAATTTAACATCTTCTTTTATAAATAATTTTATTCAAAAATATTAAATAAAAACATATTTATTTTGACAAAAAAAAAAAAAAAAAAAAATTAAAAATTTGAACATTGCTTGGGTTATTTAAAAATCCCCTGTGATTTGAACTAAAAATGATTAAATCTCTAAATATTAAAATTCTGACACGTGGCCATTTTAGTAAAGATTTATAGAAGCTAAATTTACAAAAGTTCAACAAATAAGGAAATGAACTTGAGATAAAAATATTTAAATAAAAAACCATAGTTTCCTTGGAATTTACAGGAATTTAAGAATTAATAATATTTATTACACTTTGAAGAATCAATATTATTATTTTATATAAGGACCAAAAATATTCTATTTTGAAGAATTTTTTTTTTTTTTTGCATAATTAAGCATAATTATATTTACCCAAAAAATCTTTTATGTTATCAATAGCACAAAACTGTTTTAAATTTCCAAAGAAACAATATGCAGCATTTCCGTTTGTCTAAAATCATCCTCAACGACTTTAACTTAAAAGGTATTTACTAAATTTTTATCTTTTTTCTCTTTTCCAAATGCGTTTCAGATGAGTATGTAAAATATGGAACAAAATTACAAAAATGCATTTCATTTGAGTTCTAAACATATTAAAATAAGCGATATTTGGAAATAAAATGGAATATAATCATTTAGGGAAATAAAATAAAACGATATCCTTCAATAAAAGAGAATCAAAATAAAAACCCAAATCTCTTAAGCTACTAATAATTTGTAAATTTATAGAATTCAATTTTTGAGTTTAAATTGTACGAATGCAAATATTTACTGTAATATAAACTATCATGTGCATATATAATAAATATCAGAAACATCTTTTTTTAAATTAATGACAGAAATTTGATTGTATTCCTTCTCATTGTTCCAGAACATGTACCGTACCTTTCCAAAACTACGCCAGCTGGCGCCGAATTTTCATGAAAACAATCACGAAATTCCATGTTTCTATTTTATAATATACCTTAGAGTCGTCTGCAGCTGTTGCTTAATTAATCTTCCATTACAGTAGCGTTGAGTGGTATGTTACTTCTGGGCATATATATATTTTTTTTCTTTTTCATTTTCTCATGACATTTAAATAAAATTAATTTCGTTTCACTAGTTTTAATACAGTTTGCCAATTACTAATTCGAGAAAAGTTTCCTCTGTATTTGTCATTCATTCATTTGCACTTGTATTTTTCAAGTTTTCCTGATTTCCCTTTTAATTGTTTTCCGAATAAACGCATTAGTATTAGGACATGTAAATGATAATTGTAAGACTTCCCGAATGAAAATTAATTCTCGCGCATATTGGACATGATTATCATCCCTTTAAGTGGTTTGATTAAATAGAAGACAAAGAATTATTTAAATTGATACATTCCTGCTGAAAATTTTTTAACCAAACTACTTCATTTTTCATTTTTATTTAAAATTATGTTTTGCTATTTATAAATGCAAACGAATTTTAAAAAAAATAAATAAATAAAACTACATTTTTGAAACCCTCTAAGATTTTGTAAAAGAAAATATTAACGTTAATCACATTTTACATCTTAAACTAAGAATATATTCTTCAGAAACTAAAAAAATATTTTTTTTGTATATTACATTTACTGGAATCGATATTGGTATAACTAATACAGTAAGACGCTCGTGTTTGCAGGCTTGAATGAAAATAATGAGAGAACAAATTTCTGGAAAAGTAATGGAACATTTAAGAGAAGTAAAAAATAATAGTAGAAAATAATAATAAATTTCCAGTAGAAAATGACATATGATGTTGTACACTGATGTACAGCGGATTAAAATTTCCAAAGATCCAAGAAACTGAAAATATCACAATATATTTCAATATATATCAATGATTTATTATTATCAAGTTTATTGTGTGAAAAAGAAAATTGATTATCGTTAAGGTGTCAGTTGGGTTTGTTAAGTTTGTAGAACAAATTTCAACAATGTATAAATAAATTTCTGAGTCAGATTGAGTAACAAAAAAACATTTATAGAAGGATAGAAAATACTAAAATCAGAATTGATTCTAAAAGCAAACCCGACCTTTCAATATCCTTTTAACGTCCGTAAGTGTGTGTTAACCAGTGTGGATGACATAGATGAATTACTTCTTCAAAAGAGTCTCATTCATAATGCATGATTTTATATGACATCTTAATGATACTGTTTACACAAAAAAACGGTTAAAAAGTATACCATGTTGATTAAGAATATAAGAATCTTTAATGAACTATGTAATTCATATTCTTTTAGAATTTTTAAGTTAAATATCCACTAAATATATATATATATATAAATATATATATATAATTTATTATATATATATTATATATATATTATATATATATATTTAGTACGGGGTATAGGGGTTAGTATATTATGTACGGGGAAGGTGGATCCATAAAGCATTGCTAACCCTAATTCGCTGGCCTAATTCAGCAACAGCTTTAGAAATCATAGTAGGTCTCCAGTTTAGTCCAAAGACTTTTTTTGTACTTATTTGTTGTGTCTGGTGAATTCCAATTTCTTCCTGCTTTAGCACTGTAGGTTCTAGTACATCTTCACTTTTATTTTATATTACTATATATATATTATATATATATATATATATATATATATATATATATGTATATACTACACAAATACTTAACTTTAATTTAACTTTAAATCTTTATTTTTATAATTTTGGATTGGTTGAAATAAAAGATACATTAATACATACGTGTCTTACCTGCCTTGTCAAAAAACCCAGTTATATTGGGAGAAAAATAGAAATGATTTTATCGAATAATCTACTTCTTAGCGCCATAGCTCGCAACTGTATCATTTGCACTTCTACATTCCTTGTGATTTCTAGTTGTCTCTGTACCCCCTGTACACGTCTCTGCACACACCATGCAAGTGTGTTGGCCTGGTAGTAAATCACTTTGTATTATATTTATTTTAAAATTATTCATAAAATATTCCATTCATTTTTAATCTATGTAATATGTCTAGGGATATTCTACTAGAACCATAAACTCATGTAAATGCCCATCAATTAGGAATTTTAAACTTATTGGTTATCAATAGACGTATATCCTTTTTTAGAGTTTCTATATGCGTCCATCTTTTTTCGTTTATTTTAAAACGATTTAATCAATCAGGATAAGTTGTGATTATTAAGCTGTAGACCAGAAGAGGGCAGACTTTCCAGAGTACGGTCTACTGCTAATGTTTTTAAGATATTATGTTCCACCCATTGGCGTAGGTGTGTCCATTTTGTATTCAAATTGCATGTTTTCTTTTTTTAGCATTTGTTTTCGACATTATACCAATCTTTTAATGTATAACATATTACTGTTTTTACTAAAAAAATACAAATAATACAAAACTGTCAAGTTAAATGCTTCTGCAACTATGAATGACTGCTACACCTTGGAGGGAGGGCATATTCAATGCAACAAGCATTAAATTACGTAAATCAATGAATATGAAACCAGCATGAGTCCCTTGCTGTCGCGGAACATGACATCAACTCAAGAACTCAATCCCGTGAAAACGTAGGCTGCATGATGATGTTCCAATAGTCAATCCCCTGCTGTCATGGGAAGAACGGTTATCAATACTTATTCTCCTCTTCATTCGGCGTAATTGGAATAAATCATTTATATGGCTGGCTTCCAGTTATCGTACTTAACCCTACGACAACAGTAAACGTGTTAAGCGCCATCGTATACTTCCAATGAAAGTACATGTGTCATCTATACATTTATCAAATCATTTGCTTAAGTAATCACTGTCAAATCGATTGCGGAAAACTGATTCCATAAATATGTTTCTTTTAGTATTTACTTCTTCGGTCTTAGTTCGGTCTTTACCCTGTTGTAGACTGTAGACAGCATACTATTCGCTACAGCCATCTAAACTCATAGAATTGTTTGTACAACGTAATCATCCACTGTAGTCCATGTTCTACACTCTGAGCTGGTTCCAAAGAAAACAACTAGATGGCGCTAAATAGGCGACTTGTATTTAGTTATTCGACAATCAGTTTTTACAAAAAAAGCAAGGCTGTCATGATTTAAAAAAATATATAAAATACTGTTCAGAATTGCTTCAAAATTGCTTAAAAAACTTCCATCTTTCGTAACATGCGCTGCCGTGCTATATATATATATTGACCTCTTAACTCGGGGAGTATTGCCTCAAGGCAATACTTTTTTTTTTTACTTTCTTCATAAATAATAACAAAAAATTTAAGAATACAGAAGTACCTGTGTTTCATTATTTTTTTTTTACTATTTTAATTTCAAAAAATTTTAATAAATCATAGTTTATGAGTGACAGAAAGTTAGAGTGGTCAAAGTAGTTTTAAAAAGATTCTTATCTTTAAAAGTAATCCGACTACGTTCAGAACCGTGATTTTGCAAAAGAGTATAAGTGAATATTGGTTTATAATTTTTAGTGCAATTTAAATTAGAAACACGTATATTTCAAGAATATTATTACAATGAAAAAAATTTTAAGGTAACCGACTATTTGCAGCAACTTGTTTTTCTTTACAAAAAATGGAAATATGGAGATGTTTTGTGGTTTTTAGATTTATTTAGTACATTCAAGAAAAAGGCTAAAATTAATTAGAGAAAAATAAATTATTGCGACTAAAATGGGTAAATAAATTATTACGACTAAAATGGGAAAAAATGGGTACAAATTGACATAAAATTACGTAAACGGGCCCCACTATGTACAAATAGAAAATGATCAAATTCTGAATTTTCCGATTTTAATGTATTACTTTACTATTCCTTTTTGAAATGACCTTCAGGATAAGAAATATTATAATTTTTACGAAAAGTAGAGCACTTTATCTTAGTTATTATATGAAATTGCTTAAAAGAAAACAGTGATAACTCTGAAAGGTTAAAACACTTCTAATGGTATACAGAACATACGGATAACTCCAACAAATTATTTTAAATACTTTTTGAGCAATCGCTCTCCCTGTTTGAGTATGTTAAAAAATATACATTTCGAGTAAGACGCATTTTAAAGTTTGATATCTGATGTAAAATTATAGCATCTGCTTTTACTAAAACACTTGTAGTTTCTTTTCTAGCGAATGGGAAATAAAAAACTTGGTATTTTTACAAAGCTAATAAGATGGCCTATAAAATAAAATCATAAAAAAATATTATTAGTTTTTAAAAAATAAATCATGATTTTAGGGTAGTCAGATACCTTAAATGCAATACTTTAAATGCATACTATATAAATATGACCTATTTTCAAAACATTCATCTATTATGAAAGATGCTTCTATAATAATATTATTTTGTGCTTATACATAATTAAAACTTCTCCAGAGAGTCTGAGCTTAGAATTTTGAAAACTTCACATTATCTTCAGAGTTTTTACCAAATGAATTCATTTTCGGTGTTTTTTTGTAAAAATTTCTCCCTTCTGATTAATTAAAATATGAATAATTCCACTTCTGCGTCATGTACAGTGCTAAAAAAATAGAGCAGCACATGAATTTAACAAAATTACACAAGTATTTCTTCTTGAAAACGAAATATCCATAGTCTAAAATATAATAAAAGACGGAACAGTAAACTTCATTTACAAATGAACGCACATGGGCAAAAACAAGAAAAAGGAAAAAGTGTAGGAATAGTGATCTCGTCGAAGCTTTTGTTTCTCATTGTCTCAGTGGTGAGATTCAAACTTTTCGCTGTTCTTCTGAGAAAAGGGGAGTAAAAATGTCATGACAATGAGATCTACCAGAATACATGGCTTGGTGTATTACTAGAAGACATGAGTCCAATTAAACACAAAAACCTGTAATAGATGCTGTTTGAGTGGCCAATAAGTTTCATTGCAAGACCGTGGAATTAGTTTTAAAGAAACAGGGCAAGTTAAATGTAGACCAGGACAAGGTCGTCCATGGATAGTCACAGCAAATAATGACCGATGTATCATGTAAACAGTCGTGGAGTTTGAACAAAAAGTGCGACGCAGATTGAAAGGCAAATTCTTTTAGAAACAGGACAAAAGGTTTCAAACTAAATAATCCGAAATGGGCTTTATGTGGGTGGTACGTATGCATGTAGGCCAATAGAGGGTGTTTGTTGACAGCAAGGTACCACGCAGCCCGAAGTAAGTGGGCTACTACGCATCGAGATTGGATACAAAGTGATTAAAATCAAAAACAGTTTACGGTCGAGTCCCGTTTCTATTTAGATATTGACGCAAAGCATGTTTTGATATTCCTAAAAGGGGGCAATCGAGATAACCCTCTATTCGTTCATGAAAGTTCACATTACAGAAGAGGTGGTTTGATGGTATGGTTTGGGCTATATTATATTCGTAGGCGGGTGCTTTGACCTGCAATTCATTCAGAAGGGCAATTAGACGACTCAAAGTTATGCAGACGAGATCCTGAAACCTCATACCGTACCTACGCTGCAGCCATTGGTGATTCATTTTATTTAATGCAGGAAAATGCTACAGCTCGTCTTATGGAGGACTTTTTTTGAAGCTGAAACAATACAGCGTATGGAGTTGCCTGCATGTTCTTCTGACTTAACCGTATCCAGCATACTCTGGACTCATTCGAAAGACGCACAGTCAATGATTCCACGACCTTCAGTACTATCCGGGAAGTGGGTATTGCACTCTTTGAAGAGTGAAACAGTATTCCCTGAAGTTTCATCGATAATCTCATCGCACACATGCTATACAGGTATGCGCCAGTCTTCGTAGTTTAGGGGGACCACACATCATTATTAAACATTCTGTATCAATTCTAAGCAATCAGTGTTTTTGGAATTTACATACAACTAAGTTATTGGCCTGAAGTGTCATCCGATGTTCTTTATACCATTTTACTGAACTGAGTTTTGTTACACCTATACTAACCCATGTATGTTTACTGATACCTGTTTCTCTGCCCATACATGGCTATTGTATAACAATTTCTTCATTTGTTTGCTCGCTTCCCTATTTTTTTTTTATATGTGTATTTCAAAAATCCTTATTCAGGCTCTGTATAGAGGTCTGAGCTATATTTAGGGAAAATATTATTAATATAGAATCATTTTCCATAAAAGGAGAATGCATTGGAAACAAGTAATCCTACGTTATTTTTTGGCAAAATACTGCATTTAAATAATTTTTTTTTTTTTTGTAATAATGTTCTTAAAAAAATTATATACATGTTTTCTAATTCTAATGGCACTAAATATTTAAAGTATTTCTTAACAAGCTTTTGCAAAATCACGGCTCCGGACGTAGTCGGATATCTTATTGTTAAACAAAGGCAAGTAATTGGAAAGCTGCACGGAATGCAAATGGTATGCTAACACAAACATATTCCTCTGAAAGAAATATTGAATTCTGCACCGAATGGGTCTACAAAATAGTAGTAGCCATTTGTTCAATTCTCTACACCCAAAAATATTCTCTCTCCATTCCCGAACTCGAGTGGACACATGCGGAATTCAATTTAGGTCTTCCTCTCACCTACTTCCCGAACTATTAGGGCTAAGACAGAGACAGCAACAAGCGTTACAGGAAATCTTTTGCTTTGCCCTCTTTCCCACTCCCTTTGGGGAAGAAAGGCCCTTCCCCGAGAAAAACACTTTCGAATATATTTATGAGTTTCCACATCTGAAGAGAGGGAAAAATTTCGTTTGGAGGACGATTTCCCACGTAATGGAAAAGGGGGCTCGAAATTTCGAATGCTGAACGTTATTGGACTCTGCAGGGCAGTTTGGCCTTTTCTAGAATAAAAAGAAATCAAGTTTTTGAATTTCATGTGTAGGACTTTTTTTTATCATAATCTTTGTGAAATGATTTTTTTTTTGTGTGTTTTTAAGTCAAATTGTATGTGAATGAGATGAATGAGAGGAACTGATCGAATAATGCTTGGTTAGATCTTGCAATGAACTGAATTTGAAATTTTCCCTCCCTTTTAGACATTTATCTCTCCTAGATAAATTTCTAACTTATTGAAAGTACTTCTTTTAATCATGAACGATGGAGAGATGTATTACAGCATATTATACTTTATTATTTCAATGAACTAAATACCTGGCGGTCTTTTTATCACTTACTTATAGGGTATGGTGATTTAAAAATCATATTTATACACTATCGCAACATTGCACTAACACAGAATACTTTACAGGAACTTATGTGCTGTTTTGGTAATTTATAATTGTTGCTTAGTCCAGGAACTCTTGCCATAAATACTTTTCCAATTCTTTTTTTTTAAATTATAAACGAAATTTTAAATAATGCCAACTTTTTTTGTTAGATTTGATTTCTATAGGAAATTAAAGGGATTGAGAGATTGAGTAATTGTGACTCTTAAACTTTTTATCTATCGCATTATGATTTATTGCAGTTTTTTTCATGTAGTATTTTTTTGAATCACAACATTGAAAATTAAGGGATATACATAAACAAAATACTCAATATTGGGAAATTTATGATATGGGTTGGAGGATCGCTTTACGAGCCATGTACCCAGTGACATCCAGCGACTCTTGGGAAATTTAATTAGTTAGAGCTAATTAATTAATTAAAGATATTCAATTGTAAAATAAATTATACACACTGTTCACTTAAAATAAATAGTAAAATCATTTTCTAAGATTTTCATTAACATACAAAAAAAAATAAGACTCTTACCTTTTGATATTAACTATTTTTTCGGAACAAAAAGGAGAAGCTTCGCAATCCGCTGAAAAACCCCTTCAGCTGAAAAAATTAAATTTCTTCTATAAAATTATTCGCCTTCCCCGCTAAAATACTAATCAAAGAACCCTTGCTTCCATATATCTTAGAAGACTAGATTTAAAAGAATATTCCTGCTAAGTATATCGTCAGAGTATTCGTAAAAATGGCTATTTTATGTAATTTTTAAGTGAGTGGTACTCATAAGTTACCGTCGGTAGATAAAGGGTTAACTGCCATCGGAATATATATATACGTCTCGCTTAACTAGTGTTTTAAATGCCATCCCCGGACTTATACATACATATTTCCTTTTTTTCGTGCTGCTGTGAATAAAAATACTCCGAAGATTTTGGAATGCAATAAAATGACCTTGTTAGTGTTTTCGAAGGATTTACTTATTTAAGAGAAAAAAATTCTTATTTATGACTTATTTTCCCTTCAATACACCCCATACGCGCGCCTATGTGAAAATCTGTTGCACTGGGGAGCGAATCCAGTAACTTTTTTTCGGCAGTTAAGGGGTTAACACCAAATTATACGGGGATAAGTGGGCTAAGGTGACGGAATTCGTAATATTATCCTCAGTGAATTGAAGAAAATGACATTTAAGGTGGAACCTTATCTTCAAATTGTGACACAACACTAACGGGAGGATTTTGATCAAATTGATAAGCAAAATTGAAAGAAAAATATTCACATCACACGAAATTACGAAAGATTTTCAATTTAGACGGGGACCCCCTAGCGTACAGTCTAACGCAGACGGTTAAAAATAAAACACGTAAAAAATAAACTATTTGGAAAATCAAAAATAGCATGATAGTCGTAAATCAAAAAGAATCCAATCATCAGGACAAATTGCAACTTTGTAAAGATTTCTAGTCTATTGACTAAAATTAATGAAGGGTGGTTGTCCATTGATCTTTTGTAACACCAAATACATCCCATTCATTTTCAACTAAAGCCCATTGGCTATAGTGTGATATATGACCTTGACTTGCGAACATTTTGTTGTTAAATTTTGCGGCACCTCAGAGACTAGACATAAATTGACGCAAAGCCCACATACGCAGCATACATCAATGGAATTTTATCTTTTCTGCACATATAAGGATTTAAATGTTGTTTCTGAGCAATAGCTGTTAAAATTAAATCTAGAACATTTAATTCCATGGTGTTTTAATTTTTAAATCAGTACTTACTATAAAACTTAACTTTTTAAAAATTTATTTTTGATAACTGTTTCTCAGAAAACAATCATGATAAATCATTAAACGATAATCAGCAAAATAAAGCTTGTATAAAGATTTAGCAATTAATGTTATGATAAAATATTTATTAGAGGTCAATGGTATAAGTTTTTATTTAATTACAAATAATATATATATTACTGTTAAAGAGTATAACGCAGTAGTTTCATAGAATAACTAAGTATTTCATGAAACAACTAGACAAGTCAGTCAAAGTATATAATACATGAAAGATTTCATATTTTTAACCTAGTTATTCTATAAAATAACTAATAATAGAACATTTAAGTGAAAAAATAACAACAAATGTTTTTTACAAATTAATTGATCTTAAATAGCTGAAATATCTCGAAAGATATATTTTATCCTTATTGAGGATGGGCAATTGATAAATAATAAGAAAAAGCAGATGATATAATTTACTATATTGCTCATATTGCTAACATTAGTTAAACAGAAAAGGAAAAAGTAATGTAGAAATAGTTATATTTAAATATTATTAAAAAATACGTTGGGAAGACGATATATTGATGAAAAATAATGAAGAAATTTATTTAAAAAAATTAAATAAAAATGATAAATGCATAAAAATTGTGTAATTGATCAAAACATATCCTTGGTATCATTACCATTGATAATATTCCTCATTGAACATTATCATTGGTAGAGTACAATGTGAAAATACTGATACGTAAAATGATGATCAAACACTATGCGCACGAGTGGCAGCCTAGTGGTTGTAGTCACGAATTTGTGGTAGTCCTTTTCACAGTTTCTAATCCTGTGACCTTGAAAACCTACCGTGTATGAAGGCAGTTGTACATTAAATCTTTGCTGGCTCATCGAGTTAGCAGCTGTGGATGTTAGGTGACCAACTCATGGGACTTTTTTTTCATCCTATGATCATGACCTGTACCATTTTGTTGTTTTAAATATCGATGTTGATAAGAAAACACTAGAGCTTGAAGATATTACCGTAAATAAAAATTCAAAATATTCAATTCCACCTGTTTGGCGGTGTCAGATTGAGACCAACGAAATTCATCGTTGCAAAGGCTAGATGTACGCCTGTCATTAGCCGTAGTTTTGAGTATCATACAATTGACAGTACGATTTGCATTAGTTCCACCCCAATTTTGAGGGAGAGCATCCCAGGGTTGTTCAGGGGCCTCGCACCTCTCTTCCTGTTCCACCTACTTCACGAAAGAACTTGTGGGTCGACGGCTATTTAGAGTACCTTCATGCCGCAACAGGTTCTATACATCTACAAACATCCATGTTTTCTCTGGGATTCTCAACAAGTCGTTACGAAGTAAATGATGGTTCTGTATTTTTATAGACAGAATTTGCCATTTTCTCATTGACCATGCATAAAAGAATCATACATTTTTTTTTAATCAAAGGTTACTTGGATATATTTCTTTTATCTGTTTTTGAATCTAACTAAATAATTCTTACCGAAAATTAAATGATATTAAGATAAAAGAAACGATAATTAAGAAATATATTCAGATAATTTCAGAAAATATTTTAAACGTGCATTTAGTGGGGCAAAAATAATTTAAGTATGTATATTTTACACTTAACTTATTTTATCTTTTATCACTATTATTATTTTCTTGTTAAGTATCAAAAGCATGAAGTAAGAGCATTCAAACGTATGAGTTTTTCACGAAAAGATTGTAACTTCCTATCATTGTACCTGAAAAACTATCTATCGTTCTAATTGATAATTATTTACTCATTTTTTTTCCGATCTATTCAAGATCAAATGTAGAATTTTTCTAATATTTGTCGAGACTGAATAAAGTTGTGTTCAAAGTTCATTTCTGTGAAAAATTATATTTTTCTAGCTAAAGTTACCAGTTAAACACTTTTTCAAATGATCTTATTATATATTTTTAAAAATAATTATTATAAACATTTAGTTGTTTATTGATAATACAACTTTCAAGAATTTGTATACTTAATGAATGACTTTAAAAGATTTAGAAGCTATTCCACAATAGTTTTATTTAAACCTTAAACTGTGTAAATACAAATTTTCTTAGAAACACATTTAATATCGGAAGTACCGGAGAGTTTTAAGAAATGTTTTAATATTGCATTATGTGATATTTTACTCCCTTCAAAAATCAATTCAGTTTCAAAATTTTAAAAATCAGTCTTCAAAGAATTAAAAGCAATCTTTTACAAAAAGTACTTTTAAATTTAATATGGAAACAGAGAATATAGTAAATTAAATATAAGCAATTAAATATATGTACTGAAAAAAAGATAATGTATGTTTTACAAAAAACATTCAAAGCAAATATTATTGAAACCGCTATAAAGAAACTAAATTACAGTGAAAGAAATTTTCTGCTAAGCAAATGTTTTCATCGTAATATGAGCTGCTCGTACAAAAGACCTTTTTGAATGCTAAATGAAAAGTCAATATATGCATTGTACATATGTGGCATAAAACAAAAATAACTAAGTCAATATTACCATGTATTTCGTTTTTTCTGTTTTGTTTATCTAGTTAATGATACTTTCAGACGCCGTTAGTAAAACTTTCAAACAGTTTTCGATAATTCAAT
>BMAV01013532.1:0-117225 GCA_019973955.1 Trichonephila inaurata madagascariensis | reverse complement strand
TTTTTGATATTAGGGATCGGCAAGTATTTTTTGATCCATAATCTCTCCCAGTCTTTGATAAGCATATTTTGTTTTTTTAAAAAATCATTTTTAATATGTAGGATCTAGAGGCAGACACATACATCTTTTTGCAGTCTGAAATGGCAAATTTTTCAGGTAATCTGCAATGTCGTTGTAATAATTTCTGTTATGGGCTTTAACTCAAAAAATGTTATAAAAAGTTCAGCATGAAGAAAGTTTATTTTTAATTAGATTTATATATAAATAGGAAAATGAGTTTGTGTTAAATTGTGTGTGCGGAAGTGGGAAATTGAAAAGATAGACTACCGCTATAAATATGAATTCGAACATTTTGATGGTTAACTGCCCAACAAACAGAACTTAATTGCTGATATCTCTGCCGAAAAGATGGTGTTATATGTTTTGAATTTAAAAAGATACGTCATATGAAACATTTCATGGAAAAAGTTGCAGACAGCGAAACCAGTCTCGGAATGGATTCATTCGTAAACACCACCCTCTCCGAGGGACTGTCTAAAAAATTGTAAGAAATTAGTCTGTGATTAGGACTGCTATTGCATAGCAAAATATTACGATCAATATTGAATAAACGGATGTTCTCAAAATAATTATTATTGCGTTGATAAATATTTTTGATTGTGAAATAAATTGGTGGAATACATGTTAAGATGTGAAGGCGAAAGACCTCGTAATTTTAAGCCATGGTCAAGTAAAGACGAAAATTTATTGTTGGCACTGTTGCTGTTACTAATGCTACCTGATCGGCAAAGGTGCACGAAATTCATCATGGCAAAGGGCTAAATGACGCCTGTCGTTAGCCGTAGCTTTGAGCGCCATGCAGGTGACCGAACGATTTAGCTCGGTTTCACCCCAATTTAGAGGGAGAACACCCTGGGGGTGGTCAGGAGCTTCCAACCTCTCTTCCCTTTCCACCAACCGCCCAAGAGGACTTGAGGCTCGACGGCTATTTAAAGTACCCCCATGCCGCTAAGGCACTATACATTTACAAACATCCATGTCTTCTCCGGGATTCGAACCCAATCCCAATGGCACAGCAGTCCACGTCGCTAACCACTATACCGGATGGGCGACATTGTTGTCACTAATTTCTAAAAGCTACTATATCACCAGGGACTCTTAAGACACTTTAAGGCCCTGGGCCTACAGAAATCTTAAGATTTTTTGAGGCCCTACCTGAGATCTCTAAAAGTAGACAGTATATATAGCATGCATTGTCAAATGAAATACATAAATGAGCACGACTCGCAATCTTAAAAACCTAGGCACAAACCGGCTCGACCGATGGCCGCATTTCGACTCAATGAGTCGAATGATTGTTTTTGGTAGTAGGCCTTGACAAAGACATGGAAAACGGTCATCACATAATAAGACAGTCTTAGCACTTTTGCCAGTTGACATGCAGTTCGAAATTCCCTTGTTTTTCTGAGAATACGTACGGGAATAATATTTGACCATTCAAATTTTCCGGAACATGATTTTATTAAGAGTAGAGAACGAAACGAGGCCCCCAACGACGGTGAGGCCCGGGCCCAATTGGTCCATGCCTTAAGACGTCCCTGTACATTACGTCAACTGGAGGCCTTAGAACCTCGTTAGATTTAGCATGAATCGGCCCCTTAACACGGCGGGCCTTATGTAGCACTAGATTCGAATTCATCTCACGCCGTCGAGGAGTCCATAGCCATGACCCCTAAGCTACCGCGGTCACATATCTGACCACATAGAATACAGATGGGAATGGCGCAAATGAAACATTTCGCCGCGTGTAAAGATAGCCTCATCTGTGAAAAGTAAATTTGCTGAGAAGCTCAAGTCTAAGTACCCTGCTACAAGAACCAACCATTTCGTCCCCACATTGTTGTGCGAAAAAATTCTTTTTTATGTGTATTGTACTTTTTCTTAAAGATTGGTCCATAAAAATTCGAGAATAATCCTGTGTAAATATAATTCAAATTCATTTCAATTCACCCCTTCTTCTAAATCAGTAAAAATTAATGATTTACCTTTTTTTTTCGGAATTTTTGTTTCTACTTTTCCTGAATATAGAATTATTGTTCTCAGTAGCTCACTTATTTTCTTCATATGATTAATTTTCTTACAAATAGTTATTTTCCAGTTTTCTTATGATCAAGGTTCCTCTCTTGAATTATTTTCAAGAAATGTTTTTGTGATAATTCCTATCTTTATCTCATCATTTTTTGTTACATTTCATTAGTATATTTTAACTTAAAAATTAAAAGAAAAATTAATCCTATGAAGTCTCATTATTTATTTATACCATGTGTTTTTTTAAAAATAAATATTAATTCATTTATATATTTTATTAAAATACGTTATCAGTATAATCCCATGTAATATAATGGTGAATTGAAGTTAGGGATTACAACAGCAAAAATCGTAAAATAAATTGAAACCTCTTCAAACATTCTGAATGAAGCAATGCTCTTTCATTCAGATCTTTCTGGATTCTATTTGCTTCGAGAGAGAACCTTCTAAACAACAGATTGCACAAGACTGCGCTGAAAACCGATTGACGAAATTTTTAGCGATGATTTGCAATATTTATTGAAGAGTTTCAAGGTCAATGTCCCGGGCTTCCAATAAAATCTGATGAAAAGTGATTCCATAAAATTGTATAACTTTTATCGCGATTCTATAACTTTAAAGCGGGAAATTTGTACTTTTTGGGGTTAATTAAAATGTGAATTTTTCCATGTCGAAGGAAATAATTACACCCTCGTTCACTTTTCTTATTTACACATTCGTATAAAAAATAATACACTTAATAAGCTCGTTATTTTAATCAAAGACGGCACACTTGAATACTGATTAAGAACCGAATTTACTGTGAGTTAATATAACGTCGCACTATTCAGCTACATGAGGGTTTTGTTGACGGACCTCATCATTTTGAACCATGGTCAAGTGACGAGGATGACCACCCTCCCCTAATTTCCACACCACACCAACGGGAGGACTTTTTGAGCCTTGACATATTTAACGTGCACTGGCCTCCTCTACACTGCGGGTCTTCATCAGTACAGGCTCGAACTCATGACACAACGTCCGTTACCTTGACCACTTACTGTTTACGAAGGTGTTTTTATCTGAATGGGTGCTTCTATTTCACAACTGGCGAAGTGAGAACTTACGTATTTAACTAAATTTATATATAACATAGAGTGTGGGGTTTTCAATATTATGTTGTTCTTGTTACAAATCCCAAAATATGCTAGACAATCTCCATGAATCCAAAGTTTTCAAAAAGTCTAAAACAGAAAGAGGGTATCATGAATCCTTCACAATATCTTAACCTTATTCCTCGTCCGGGCACATTTGTCAAACAGGAAATTGCTAGCGGATGCAGTTAAAAAAAGTATGACGGTTCTTTATATTTTTTTTATTTTATTGCAATTATAAGGATCATAAATTGTATCCTACACTAAAAAAGGTAACAAAAAAAATTCAAAATAGTTACATTTAATGCGATTTTCGCATTGCATATTATTAAGGTGACCAACCGTCCTCCTTTAGGAAGGACAATACTCCTTTTATAGGTTCTGTCCTCCCTCAAAAAGTGTCCTCCTACTTGTCCTCCTTTTCAATATTTTAAAACTGATCTGTTAATCTCTGTATTCAGAGATGAACCAAACATGTTTCCAATAGGTCGAAGAATGGTCTGAAACAAATATCACAGGAAATAACAGTTTTCAATGGTGTTTTGACTTCATTGCAAAATAAATTGGGCAGTCAAAAAAAATGCCTGATATTAAAATCGATGACAATTGTCTGTTTGAAGAAATTAAAAGCAAAACCTATATTTAATTGTAAAAAATTTAAAAAGTTGAAAATCAACATGATGAAATTGAAAAAAGATGGGGGAAATACTTAAACTTTTTCAAAAGAAAAAAATTCCATATGAAAATTTATTTTTTTGTTTGAATTTTACGTTGGGTTCCTGGGACTGTCGGCAGTTAAAAGAGTTTTTTTTCAATTGGTAATAATTTTTAAGAAGTGAGAAAAAATCTTAAGAGGCTTGGGTAAATATAAAAAAATGGCGCAATTAGCATATTTTTGTTTGAATTAATAAAATGTTTCATATATTTACGTTATAAATTTTGCTTAAATATTTCGTCCTCCTTTTCATTGTAAAAAAACTGGTCACTTTAATATTATCTATTAATTTTTCAAAGTCAGGCGTTTAAGATGATATTTTCAATTTTATAGCGTGGCCGCGTTAGCCTAGTGGTCAAGGGATCGGATCGTGGCTGGCTTGTCCGGTTCGAGCCCCTCCCCAAAAACCACCTGGGGGGCGATGCACATTAAATCTGTCAAGAACTCAAATGTCCCCTCGTTTGGGGTGGTATTGGGGGAGGGGGGCCCCGTTCGGTGTCGTCCCTCGCATGACAATGGTTCAAAATGGCGTGAAATGACGTTGTTGAAAACAACGATTCACATAGCGGATGGTTGTGGGCGCACAAAAATGGCTTCACGGGCTCATTGGCGCCAGTGGATACAGGGTTAAGAGCCTCTGCCCACCCAAATTTTACATCTCTATTTACCACAGTCTCAATCTGGGTCGGTTAGTCCTCGTGTTTCCTTAAGCCGCATTCACACCAAGGCAGTGAGCGTTGAGCGTCTAGCCAATCAGATACTTTCATCTCCGGGTGAGATGAAGTCTCTGATTAAGCTAGACGCTCGACACCGTGTGAACTCTTATTTCTAGAAGTGAGTGTGAGTGAATATTAACGTAGCACTGTTCAACTCAAGGACTTTTGGTGACGAGACCACGTATTTTGAACCATGGTCAAGTGACGTGGATGACACCCTGAAGCTCATCCTCTTTTAACTACCTACATCAACGGGAGGGACGTTTTGAGCTCTCGACAGATTTAGCGTGCATCTCCCACGGTGGGTCTTTGGTACTGGGCGTTCGTGACAAGTCAGCCACGATCCAATACCTTGACCACTAGGCTACCGCGGCCACGCGTTTATTTAGAAAGCGATGTTAACAAAAAAATCATTCCGGATGATAAACAGTAGTCACTAAATGTTCTCGATTGATTGTTGAATGACGCATTCGAATGCAACCCCCAAATAAGTGTTTATTAACGTCGCACTATGTAAAGCAACATGAGAGCTATTGGCATTGGATCTCGTCATTTTGAACCTCAGTCAAGTGACGAGGACGACTTCAACCTAGTTTTCCCCTGCTACGGCGCCAAGGGAGGTGAGCTTTTGACAGATTTAGTAGCCATCTCAGCCTCTCTCTTCTACGATTGTAGGTCTTCACCAAGAGCTCCGAATTATGATACGGCGTGAGTCAATCAGGGGACCTAGAAGCCCCCTGCTCCCTGGAAAACAACGCCGCACTCAGCATTTATTAATAAAAAAAGGCACTACTTTTCTTTTTTTTTTTTTACAGGAAGAGGCAAGTTTTAACACGACTAGTTTAAATTGAATTATAAAGGTTCTTAAGGTAAGAGATACAAGTACAAATATGTATGTAAAAGATTACAATACGACTTAGTTTTGTACCAAGATTTGATGACGAGGTCGGGACTCGAACTGACGCTCTACTCTTCGCAACTATGCCAAGTCAATGAGATAAATTTCCTGTCAGGTAGATATTAGCTCCTCTACAAGACAGGTTTTTAAAAGTAATAAGATTCGAACCGTTTTCTTCTCAGCCAACTCATTCTTTCATTGCTTCAATGGGAATTATGGATACGTACACATTATCGCAACCCTATTGAGTGATTAACGTCGCACTGTTCAGCTACTTGGCGGCTTTTGGCGACGGACCATGTAATTTTGAACCATGGTCAAGTGACGTGGACGACACCTGAGCTGGCAACCCCCCTCTCCTAACTACCACACTACACCAACGGGAGAACGTTTCAGCTCTCGACAGATTCAACGTGCATCGCTGCCCTACACGGCGGGTCTTTAGTGGTACTCATGACATGCTTGCCATGATCCGATACCTAAGAGAATATGGAACGCGTAGTCGAAAAACACTTTGAGAAAAATAAGTACAGTGAAAATCGTTTAACACGAAATTGAGGGGGACTGAAACTTTTTTTCGTGTTAAAAGAATTTCGTGTCAAAAGATGCTGCAAATATATATACAGTCACTCAAAAAAGTATTGGGACACTTGACGTGCATAACTGTAAAGCCATTTATAAAATATTTATCTCATTTAAACAAAAACAAAATGAATTAAGTAATATTTTAACATTTGGTGTACAGTATATAAGGAAAATTTTATTAGTATTATAGAATTATAATTTTTGGTCTAGCTTTCTAAATATAATTCAAAGGTATACTGAAGTCAAAAAAGTATTGGGACACTTTTGAAATGAGAAATTTAACAAATATACAGCGCATCAATAGAATTTAATTTCACACTACTTTTTTAGACTAGAAGTTTAAACACAAATGTTTCAACAGATAAGATTATCTATAGAAAATATGGCGAAACAAAAGATATATTGGTTTGATGTGCAGGGAAATCTCGTAAAGTCACTGGAAGAGGGAAATCAATTCGCTGTATAGGAAAAATATTGAAGTGGTAAGTCTACTGTTTTTAACATCATTAACAGGTTCAAAGAAACAGTGTGTTGAAAACAACAAGAGGCATCAGGGAGGCGTTCAAGGATGTTTAATGAACGTGAAGAGAGGTGTAGTTGTGAGACAAGTAAACATTAATTCAAGAACTAGTGCATTAAAAATGACTTTGCAATGTAAAAGTAGGTTCAGAAAATCCTGAAACTGTCAGAAACGTTTTAAGAAAACGTAAATATCATGGCAGAGTACCTCAAAGAAAGCCCTACATCAGCAATGCAAATAGACAAGCTCGGTTGGCATTTGCTAAAATATATGTAAGGAAGCCAACAGAAAATTGGGAAAATATAATTTTTACTTATGAAATCAAATATAACATTTTCGGATCGAGGATGGCAAACTAAAAGCGGTGGAAGTCAAATACAGCAATGCATGTCAAGAATTTGCGGCCTACTGTCCAAATATGGAAGGGGTAACCAAATTACAAATGCAGGGTTGCATGGCAAGCTCTACAAAGGGATCTTACATTTTATTGATGGTATAATGAATAAATATGTCTATCTTGACATATTAAAGCGAAATTTAAAGCAAAGTGCGAGCACAAGCTGTTAATCTCAGGATATTTTAAATTGTACCAAGATAATGACCCGTGATATACTGCAGATATTTGCAAGTAATGGGTCCTCTACCACTGTCCTAGAGTTATTAAAACTCCTGCACAAAGTCCAGACCTTAGTCCCATTGAACATGTGTGAGATTATTTGCAGCAAAAACTATATAAGCACCAAATTTCTAACAAGTAGGAATTGAGAAAATATTCGGTCGAAGAGTGGACCAAAATCGATAGATCGTTTTGCAAAAAATTGATCAATCCATGCCAAATAGACTTTGAGAGAACATAAAAAGCAAGGAGGGCCCAACAAGATATTAATTTCTAAGTTTGATTTTTTTTCTTAATTTATTGAGAAGTGTTCAATACTTTTTTGAGCCCTTTTCTTAATTCGATTTCTTTTATTTTCAATTTTAACCATAATTGCATTAATGTATAAGTTTTGTTCAAATTATTAGTATTTGTATTTAACAAAATAACGTTTACTTCTATTTTTGGTTTCATTTGTATGTTTAAGTAAAATATTACGGTAAAAATCTATGAACTGGTAGTGTGTCCCGATACTTTTTTGACTGACTATATATATAACAAAATTATGTTTACAAGAGTACATATATATATATTTTGTTTACATAAATATGTACATATGCATGCATTTAATGAAACAAAAACATTCTTAAGAAAATTAATGAAATTTAATGGAAAACTTAGCAATACCAAAATCTTTACAGATTTCATTTTCGTCTTCTGTTTTTGATCAACAGCTTTAAGAAGCTTCATCTTCGTTTTAAGTGAAGTGGGAGTTTGCTTTCCCCCTGAGCTCTTTGCCACTGTGCTCATACAAACAATTCCTCAACAACAGAAAAAAAGACGTGAGCCAAACTCACTGATTTTTACTCACACTGCGAAGCCCCCGAAATCCAAAGCCAAATGACGAGAGATAAGATGTTTTTGTGTGGCGTTTGTGCGGGAGGAGAGTGAAAGTAGCTCATATAAACAAAATTAGCTCGTGTCATAGATTGTTCGGAGAGTATTTCAAAGCCAAAATAGCTCCTCTCCACGAAACAAGTGAAACCATCTCTCTTTCGATTCACAACCCTCTAAAATCTCGCCTGCATGGCTGATGTTTTCCGTACTTTGTTCATTTCCAGACGGGAAATATTTTCGTGTTAAGCGGTTTTAGTTTCGTGTTAAGAGAAATAAAGGAAAAAAATGCATAGTAGTTTGCCGCCGGGACCGTTGCATTATTTCATGTTAACCAATATTTCATCTTCTCAGTTTTCACATTAAACGTATTCCATTGTAATTATAAATGAATAATAATCAATATAAAAGAAAAAGAATACCTAATTTTTATTATTTAGTTTTTTTAAAATTTTATTATTATTAGTTTTGTATTACATTATTTTTTTAGCATTATATATAATAATAATTATTTATAATTATATAATTTCATTAAAAATTTTTTTTTAAGAATTTTAAATTCCAGATACGCATTTTATAGTATTCGAGCTTTGCGTATCAACGAACAGTTAGATTTAGAAGGGCGGCAAGTGAAGAAATAATAAACGAAGCCCATGGTTGTCAATTCAGCGCCTTTTACACATGCGAAATCGGGGTTGCTGTTTGGGTGAATTATCTTGAAACTTCGCATGGGTACGGTAACTCGTAAGTAACGAATTGGGAAATAGTAATCTTTTACCTATCAGGGAAACATCTGACTAGTCTGACATCAGATCAACCACTTCAAAATTTTTAAGCAAAATTCAAATCAAAAATCTTGGTAAATTTTCAGAGCTCATTACTTTTTTTTTTATTTCTAATGGGCTGCGAATTGTCATTAACCATTGCAGACCTAGTACATCCCCAGAAGCTGGAGTATCGCACGGGTGCGGTGCCTATAGGCGGATACCAATCGCCGCAGGTACGACGCCCGAAGTTTTCGCATTGAAGGGAGGCACCTGGGCTACGTGATGCGAACCTGTACCAGAGTTTGAATTTTGCCGAGGTATCCAAAATGAACCTCTCTAGGAATCTTTTACACATGCATGCCAAATATACGGCATGGCCGCTGTCGATTTACTGAATCATGAAAATCCACCGACTTGGGCCGGTACGGAAGGCCAGCGACAAACCAACCACACCACCCAGCCGGCATTCAGCTCATTACAGTTGCTACAAATAAAGTTACTATGATACGCAATGAAGACCCTGTTCTCCAGATCTCTCAAGGGATCCAAAGATTTGACCTTGCTATCCTCTGTTGGCTCATGTAACCCACACAAGAGAGGGATGAAGCAATGCGATTTCTTCGATTATCTTATTGATGATCTTCGATGTGGCGTTGAAATGTTGATATGACGTCAGTCCATATCGAAACTTTGTGCCCTGGAAGAGAAGTAAACAAAATATTCCACAAATGATCCCTTCAGCAGTCTGTCCTCTGAATAGCAACTGTGTCGAACTCGTACAGCGAAACGGCGACTATTAGGTTTACCGGGTTTATCTTCAAGCTGAGAGAGTAGTTTTTTTTTTTGAAAAAAGTATTTTAAATGTTTTAAGACTTTAAGCATAATTCACAAGTTATTGAATATCAATTTTTTCTTAAAGAAAAAGCAGTAAAACCATTTCCACTTCTCTTACTCGACTTTGCTTTTTTCTATCGCATCGGTAAGTCATGTTTTCAGTGTTTTTTGTGTGGCTAAAAACAAACTTTCTAAATGTAACGAGTTAAAAATGTTTCATTTTTTCTGTTAATATGCAGTTTTAATTTATACTAAGCAAAGAATGTTTGTATAATTTGTTTATATAATTTCATTGGTAACTTCCATAAAATTAAGAAAACAAGAGTTCGTGTTTTTGAAACAGTAAAGTTATTAAAATAGTTTTATCGTGAACATCATCAATACTATTATCTTGAATTATTAAATAAAATACCTTAATTTTTTTTCCTTTCATTTTCATTATAGCCATGATAAAGGGGTTTCTCCTCGTTTTCAGCTTTTTAATCCATCCATAAAATATACTCAATGATAGCAATGTTGATTTGAATAAAAATTACAAAGACGTCGTTTTTATTAATATAGTTACATTTAAATTTTTTTATTTGATTTCTTCAAAACATATAAACAGTTTTTTTCTCCCGTAAGCAATTGTGTGATAGTTCTCTAAAATTATTTGTGATGTATTTGAATAAATTACAGCAAATGTTTTTCATAGAAATCATATTTTGTCATTTGAAGTACATATCCGAACACACGTTCATAGTACTTTATTAAAAGTAGCAAATTAAAACATGAATAGTTTTCTAGGGATTAATACTTAACTAGAAAAATTTCAAATAAATTATCTGAATTTTACAAAAATCGCAATTAAATGTTAGCAGTTCTTCAAAAATTCTTTAAAGCAATTAGAGAAAGAAATAATAATCTTATTTAAATAAAAATATTAGTAAAATAAACTACATAGATTTATCTAGGGTAAGTACTAAAATTTTAATGTTTCATTGAAAAATAAAAATTTCTGAGCCGATCGAATAAATAGAATAGTTCTTATTGAAACGCCAGGCCGCGGTATTTAAACATTCATACAGTAAGAATTATTTTTGTACATTCCCTTGAAAATGATATAACTATCAGGTTGGAAAAGTTTTGTAGAACTACATTTACAATATTTTGAGTTATCAGATTTGCCGTGATAGATTTTGAACAATGTACGAGTAAATGCCCACTTTCGGTTTTTCTAATTTCATATGATGTATTGTAACTTTGCCTCTATGTCAGGGATGGCGAACTAGTCGCACGCGACGTAATATTTTGGGCACGCCAGCAATCAAAATGGTTTGCATTTTATTTCAAAATAACAAGGCTCACTATGAAGAATTACGAACAAACGCGGCCGGGAGCACCCTCGTTTGTTATTGTCCTGCCTTAGTTGCGTCGTGGACTAGAGTTGCTTATGATACAAAATTTGTCCGCGCATAGCATAGTCAATTTCGTTGAAACTACAGTAGTTTAAAGTTTGTTATATTTACGATTTTTAACTTTTATTTAACATGGCTAGTTCAGCAAAAGAACAAAAAGTGTAATAAAGAATTTCAAACTTGGTGAATCTAGAAACGTGGCATTATTAGTAAAGGCGACGCAGTGTGCGTTTTATGTTCTGGAATAGTGTGGTATGCAGAACATCGTCTGTAGAACGTCTTCCCACTATTTGTTTTCTTGAACCTGTCAATGATGTTAAAAACACTAGACTTACTCAATTTCAAGATTTTTCCTATACAGTGAACTGATTTCTCTTATTTCCAATGACTTATTATGAGATTTCGCACACCAACCGATATATCTTGGTTTCTCGCCTTTTTTTCTATAAATAATCTTATCCGTTGAAACATTTATGTTTAAACTACTAGTCTAAAAAAAGTGTTGTGAAATTAAATTCTATTGATGCGCTGTATATTTGTTAAATTTCTAATTTCAAAAGTGTCCCAATACTTTTTTGACTCCAATGTGCCTTTGAATTATATTTGAAAAGCTAGATCAAATTATAATTCTATAATACTAATAAAATTTTCCTTATATACTGTACACCAAATGTTAATATTTCTTAATTCATTTTGTTTTTGTTTTAATGTGATAAATATTTTTATAAATGGCTTTAAAGTTATGCATGGTAAGTGTCCCAATACTTTTTTTTCAGTGACTGTATGAGGAGATTTTTCTTCCCAGCAAGTAATGGCACTGTAAATATTCTAGATAATCCTGTCAGTGATAAAGCCACCTTTCAAATAATTTGGGGATTTTCTTTTATCAGATAATTTAAAAACAACATGGAGCTAAAAAAAATGATATTTTTTTATAAAACAGTGCAATAGCATTTTAGTTCGTATTAGACCCCCATTTTTTCCTGTCCTTGATGATTGAATTTTTGCAAGTTTTTCGAGGATTTGTAGAGAAAATATTTCCTAGAAGTCTTTTTGTATTTTACGAATTAGCCTTTACACTCATCCTTTACAACAGCCGTTCTTAAACTGTGGTCCATAAACCCCGGGGTTTGCAGAGCCTTTCTAGGAGATCCGGAAATGTCTCCTTGTGTTAAGATTTCTCTTTTTTCACAGACTCTGAAAGACCTCGTGGGAAAATTTGAAAGATGTGTCATCCTAGACTAGATCACTAAATTGTCCTCAGTAAAAATATTTCCCACAACAAGTATTTCAATCAAGAATATTAATTCAGTTTTTTTAATGTTTGAAACTACATAGCCATTACTAAAATGTAATATTTTGAAAAAATACATAGTAGAAACACATGTGCAGATTTAATAACTTAATTTACGTAGAGCGCCAATACGATAACGATTGCATCCATTTCGATATCCTAATCGCATCGCGCCTACATTATTTATTTGAAACTAATATTTTGTAATGTTTTTACATACATATATAATTAGATGAGTACTGTTTCTTTAAAGGAAAAAAAGTGTTAAAAAATGTCTGTATAAATAGCGGATGTAGTCTTAGGATTATTGAGGAATCTTTAAATCACTTGGCCATATGTAAAGGAGTCGGGGAGGGGTGTTTAAAATTTTGGGGGTTTGCGATGTCAGGCTGTTTCATGAAGGGGACCGCTGTGATCGAAAGTTTAAGAACCACTGCCTTAAGAATTAAAATGTGTCGAAGCTCAAAATCCTCACCTTGGCTTGGTGCGGAAGTTTGGAGATTGGTGAGCCAGCTAAGGTGTGGTCTTCCTCCTTTGACTGTGATTTAAAATTACTTGACTAAATGCCAACTGCTTTTTCGTTGCTTCAGAATGCAGCGTAAATAAACAACCGATCCATTGCTCTCAGTATATTTTGTATTTGTCACTGGTCTCAGACCAAAGTTACAGAAAATTTTTATATATTAATAAATTCATATTTTGATACACAAGATCCGCCGGTAGAATCCAGCATTTTTGAAACCTTTTCAAATCTGTTCTTTACCGTGGCGTAACGGAGAATATTAGGGTTCTCCAGTAAAGTCAGGTTTTGGAACCCAAGCCGCATTTACATAGGTTTGCAAAATCATAAGATGGCATAGGCTTTCGGCCTTCTGGAATCCAGCATTTCTCCCTCCCCCGGTGGCCGTGGTAGCCTAATGGTCAAGGTATCTAATTGTGTCTAACTTGTCACAAGTTCGAGTCCAGTACCACTAAAGACCCGTCGTGTAGGGGAGCAATGCACGTTAAAACTGTCGAGAGCTGAAACGTCCTCCCGTTGGTGTGGTGTGATAGTTAGGAGAAGGGGTGCCAGCTCACGTGTCGTCCTCGCCACTTGACCATGGTTCAAAATGACGAGGTCCGTCGCCAAAAGCTCTCGTGTAGCTGAACAATGCGACGTTAACATTCACTCACTCCTCCACTCCCCCTTCGATGCAGTGGTGTAAGTTACGCCATTAGTTTTTTGTTCCAAGACTGTTCTATGTTCGAAAGTGTTTTTTTTAATCATTATTTGAATGATATTAGTAGATTGGAACATCTTTCTTAATAAATCAAAAAAATATATATTTATAATTTTGTGAAAAGTTTTACAAAATGTTTCACTCGCATCACTGCCTCTGTCAATCTCGTTTAGTTTTACAATAATTCTTTAGGCAATTTGAGGAAAAAAGTATTTCTGACTGGAAATGTTTCAAACCTTCCATTGAAACCAGGGCAATTTTTTCTCTCAGCAAATATAAAAAAAAAAATTTTTTATTTCACTTACATTTCAGAAGCACGAACATTTTCGATATACAATTTTTTACTTTAAGAACATTACAATGCCATTTCTTTAAAAAAATTATTTTCGTGATTTAGTGGGGTTTGCGTAGAATTCTTCAGAGAAAAGGCAAAGCTTAGAATTTTGGCTGAATTTAATCGTAAATGAAAAATTATGCTTTTAAAAATAATTTACTGTTACAGAAAGGGTCAGGATTTCACGACTTAACCATGCTCACATCTGTTAGCTTTGGTTATAAAAAACATTTTTAGCATTTCAAATATGTATTACTCGAAACTTGCATCATTCTAAAGTTTTGTATCTACAATTGGTTATATCAACACATTATCAGACAAAAGAAATTAAAACCTTGGAAGCATACAAAATATGTTTCTAATTCAATTTTTTTTAAAGGAAGAAGGATAACAACTGGCTGTCTGACTTCGGTGTTGTCTGTAAAAGTGTTTTTATTTGCACGTTTGTCACAGCTAATGAAAGATTAATCTCAATTTTATCTTTTTAAGGATTTAATCTGACGTCATGTAGAGAAAAAACATTAAAGGTCATCTATATTGCAAAAAAACAACAACCTGGGGTGTATTTTTCTTACTAAAAGCATAGAGAGAATACAATAGTTTCTTCATCAAACAAGAGCAGAACGTCTCTTAAATAGCCAACAGTAGCAGAGTAGTATGATTCATAATTTGTGATCGGCGATGTATTTTAGTGAGCAGTGTGCTCGAGTCCAGTTTTGTGTGTCATGGGTTCGAAGCCTCGTGTGTTATGTTTAACTCTCTTTCAGAAAGCTACAATCCAATAAAAACTATGAGAGAAAGGTTTTCATTGTAAAATACTTTTGAATATTAAACCCAAAAATGCTGATGAAGACGGGCGTAAAAAAGAATATATGCACAAATTTTTATTTTACCCAAAATTTCCTGTATATGTATCTAAGATATAGTCTTTTAGAAGCAAGACATCTGAAAAGAGAGATAAAGAAAATATTTTCTCTCATTGAAGAAAAAAAAGAGCTAAACTGCGTTCTTGTGCACTTGAAGACAGAAAAAATGCTGTTTGTTGTAAACATTTATAACCGAAGGAAGTAAGAGGGAAAAAGCTGTCAATAATAAGAAAGATAGTGCGATGTTGTACTATCAAGCTTTCATCCAAGAAATCTTGGAATGAACCACTGATTAAGAGCCCAGTTCTAAATTGACGTCAATCAGAAAAGAAACGAAACATTATCAATCAATTAACTGTGATTGATGAGTAAACTCGTCATGGAGAAGTTGCAGGATTTTGTGTGATGACGACTACACTCGTTTTGCGTAAAAAGTAGCGACTTTTGGCTATTTAAATTGTAATTTTTGAGAAAAACAAAACATATTTTCAAATTTCAAGATGTTTAGAATATTTTGAGACCGGCTGGAATAAAAGAAAATATGAAAAATTTAAGAGGAACTAATACATTCACGTATGCACCGGCTGAAACGGCGTATAAATTCGAATAATGAATTTCTTTATGTGTGAAGATAATGTTTTTTTTTAGAAGTTAGTATAAAAGGGGCACAAAGGTAAAATTCTGAAAGTTGATTTGTAGTAGGCTCCTTCAGGTATGGTCAGCAGGGCTGCGGTAGCCCAGTGGTCAAGGTATCGAATGATGGCAGGCATGTCATGCGTTCGAGACCTAGTACCCCTAAAGACCCGCCGTGTAGGGCAGCGATGCACTTTAAATATGTCGAGAGCTCAAACGTCCTCCCGTTGGTGTGGTAGTTAGAGAAGGGGGTGCAAGCTCTCAGGTGTCGTCTTCGTCACTTGACCATAGTTCAAAATGACTAGATCCGTCGCCAAAGCCCTCGTGTTGCTGAACAGTGCGACGTTAATATTCACTCACTCACTCGGGTATAATCAACCATGAGACAAATGCATGCCGTCGACCTGGCGCTGAGCCCATTGATAACTGCAGACCTGAAGTTTCCTTGCCATCGAGTGGTGTAAATGTCGTTTAATGTTAGAACCATGAGCTGACATTAGAGTAATGACCCAATGCCATGCTGCCTGAAGAACAGTTATTTTTCTGGGGTGGGAAAGGCAAGTGTGCTTTCTGGTAAGAAAGGATTGTCATCCACCCAATAGTACCTCTCCAGAACTTTCTTAGTGTCAAGACCGATAGAAAATATTTTGTCAGGAAAGAAAAGGAAGTTAATCAGTGTATATTTAAGTATCTTAGTCTGGAAATTGTTTTGATGGTCACTAAAATTCATAGATATCCATAAAAACTCCAATATGTACGTAATACATGTTTATGTTAGCCAAATAAATAAGTATTAGTAATAAAATTGGCAATTTTCTAAAACAAATTCATTTTTTTATCCAATATTTTAACAATGACACTTATCTGTGATCGAAGAGTATACTTGTGATCGCTCGATTTCCGTGACACATATAGTTGAGCGCTATCAAACAGGGGCGCCACAATTAACTGGTTAAATAGTGAATCCCGCATTAGAGTGACGACCGCGTGAAAGTTGAAGTATGGGAGAAAATTTTTAAAAGAATTCCCACGAAAGATTTGTTTTACAAATGCCACGCACACTACAATAGCACCTATGCCTTTAGTGCACGTTCTCTCCAATATTTTTCGACAATTAAGGCTAATAAGTGCAAGGCACACAATCAAATGTTCAACGGTCATAGGCTGACCAGAGTCACACAGAGTACAGTCCGGTGAGTCGGCGACACCAATTTTGTAGAGATGCAATCTCAGACAGTAATGCCCTGTCAAAAGTCTAAAATGAGCTACAGCAGCTTTTCTAGGAGCCCCAGGAACCCAGGACGGGTCCTTGATCAAGATTGTCCAATTCTTGTCCTTTGACATCTCCGCAATTTCCATTTTAAAACTATACTTACAGGCCATATTAGAAAAAAAGCCTCAAGGAATGAAAGTTTGAAATCCTCGCGGGTGTTTGTGTCACAAAGGCTCCTTTCTTAGCAAGAAAGTCAGTAGGCTCATTCCCAGAAATGTCCCGATGAGCTGGTTTCCAATGAAAAGAGATTTTATTCTCACGAAAAAGATAATTTAAAAGTATTGTAGAAGTGTTATAAGGTAGGGTTTTATATTTAATTATAACAAACTCAGGCTCTTACAGAGTTGAAAATGAATCCCTGTTCCCTAAAATGGATAGAAAACTAAAGTTCTTTTTTTACCTAAACAAAGTTATAACAAACTCAAGCCTTGATTTAAAGTAAGCAAAATTTACACAGTTAAAAGTAGAGACAACCCGTTGGAACTGATAATATGAAATCCTTACTAATATATTATTAACGTGAACGTTTGTGTGGATGTTTGCTACTCTTTCACGCAAAAACAACTGAATGGATTTTAATGAAACTTTGCAATAATATAGCTTATACATTAGAATAACACATAGGCTATAATTTATAATGATGTTGTGTGAAGTGTCCAAAATATAACGATAATTGTCAAGTAAGTCGGAAAAAATTCTGCCATCTGCAAAAAAGCCCGCGACAGCATATGTACTTACTAGAAAAAGTCTGCGTTCACCCATAAGAAATCACACGGCAAAGATAAAATTAAATAGAAATATAATTTTTTTTCTAACAAAATTTTTCATGAATTTGTAGTATTTGAATTTTAAGTATTGAGCATGCAAGAATTCGTTAATTTTCAATTAAAACTACTTACGATAACTTGAGTTTTGTAGCGATACACACAAATAGTAGGCAGAAAAAGTCTGCGTTCACTATTTGAATATTCTTGATTCTTGAAATTTGTATCAACAGGCGTTATAGGTTAACAGAGTTTTTTCATTCAGTTTTCAAGTAAAATAGCTTAAAAAAATTGTGACACAATAATTCTTACGTTTTTGTGAGATACGAAGCAATTCAAGGGCATGGAAAATAAAAAGAAGGAAATTAGTATCAGTGAGAGTAAAATCATTGTGAAAATCTAAAAAGATGGTAAAACTCGTCGGGATAAAGCCAGATCCGTTGGACAGCAGTATTCATCCATCCAGCAGGTTATTTTTATAACTTTAAATCTACAAGAGTTTACACATCCAAACCTCGCTTAAGTCGTCCATCTAAACTCACTATCGGAGAAAAACGAAGTATGACATCAATGGTGAAAAAAAATCCGAATTTTACTGCAACTCAAATAGCAACAGGCATTCACGAGAAGTTTAACAAAAATATTTGGGAGGGATACAGCAAGAGAAATCTTGAAAAAGGTCGGATACCGTAGTTGAGTGTTTCTTAAAAAACCTTATATTTCAATGACCAACCGGCTTAAGCGGATAGCTTTTGCAAAAGATCATATACATAAGCCTCTGGAGTTTTGGAGGACTGCGATACTCTCTAATGAGAGCAATTTTTGCATCTTCGGCAAAAAAGGTCGTAAATTAGTCTGGAAAAAACCTTGCAAAGCGCTTCAAAAAGAGCATTCAGTACCAACGGTAAAGCACGGCGGCGGTGGAGTCATCGTGTGGGGGTGCATGGCGAGCAATGGTGTTGGCCAGTTGGAGCATATAGAATCAATTATGAACAAATATGATAACTTTGATGTCCTAAAAACATTTTAAAGAAAAGTGTCACCAAACTCGGCTTAGGATAATCGTTTCGTTTCCAACACGACGACGATTCTAAGCACGCCTCTGTGATTGTGAAGCTTTGGCTCTTGTATAATGTCCCAAATCAACTGCACATTGCCCCGCAGTCATCTGATCTGAATCCTACAGAACACTATGAAATTTGCTGGAATATAGGATTCGTCAACACAATGTATCTTGCAAGAATATGCTGAAGAGTGTTCCTAAGGACCAATGGGAGAAGATAAGCGCTGTAGAAACCACCAGATTTGTTAGTTCAATGTTGAAACGACTTCAGGAGGTTCTCAAATGATGAGGTTATCCAACCAGCTACTAAATAGCTTATTTTATTTCCTTTTTAAATAGTTTTTATAGTTACTACTAAAACAGTGAATGCAGACTTTTCTACTTGGATTTTGTTAGTATCGCTACAAACCTGTCTTTATTTTAAAATCTATGAGGACAAACCAAAGTTACTTTTATCATTCTGAATAATTAAAATGAACTAAAAAAAATATAATTAATTTTTTTTTAAAATTCCAGTTTTAAAATTTTTCTTTCGTTGTTCATGTAAGCAATAGTACGTGAACGCACAGACTTTTTCTAGCTAGTATATCTATCTTTTATGTGTGTGAAGCAAAACTTTGCATTTTGTTTTGTCTACGCCAGGAACTGCGAAAGCTTGATTGATTGAATATTAACGTCGCACTGTTCAGCTACACGAGGGCTTTTGGCGACGGACCACGTCATTTTGAACCATGGTCAAGTGACGTGGACGAGACCTGAGCTGGCACCCCCTCTCCTAACTACCACACCCACACCAACGGGAGGACGTTTCAGCTCTCGACAGATTTAACATGCATCGCTGCCCTACACGGCGGGTCTTTAGTGGTACTGGGCTCGAACTCGTGACAAGGCAAGCCACGATTCGATACCTATACCACTCGGCTACCGCGGCCTGCGAAAGCTTGAACAGGCGGAGTGTGAGCCGATTACAATTTTAACATAAAATAAATACAATAAAAAGTAATATTAACGTATTACACTTCCCAGATATAAATTATTTATACTATTTTAAGCATTCATTACAAAAAATTTGTAACAATGTGTTACTTTTACTGAGCAGAGATCAGCTTGGAAAGGTGTCTTCAAAAATCGACCCACAAGAGAGTTACGGGGAGTTATAGATGAAAAAATCCTTTTTATCAGCTATTAGATCTACAGACTTAAAATTTAACAAACAGGGTTTTTTAATTTGCAGAGTTCCACGTAAAATTAACTCGTTAAAAACTTCATCTTTCAATCTGTATTGTTTAATTTTTCAATTCACCCGTGCGAAGAACGTGTATAACAGCTAGTCATATCATAAATCATAAAGTTGTTTTCATACGTGATCATTAAGAATAAAATGGACTCAAAATTTCGATTTGGTTTTTCCAATAAAAAACGATCGAACATTAACATTTTCCGACTTCACTATCCTATTTTGGGACAGTGTATTTTATACTATTTATTTTATGTATGTGTGTTTTTATTTATTTATTTTTTTTGGTGCCAAATATTACAAACTTAAAAATTCACTGTAGTGAATTGAATTTTAATGAGCTCAAGTGAAAAAATTGCGCATTTTTTTTTTAGAATTTGTCTAAATAATAAAAGAATGTTATATAATAAACGAACGTAATTATTAAATTCTAAATGAACTTAAAATGTATTCCAGTTGTGGATTGGGCGGCCACTTTGACATTATTTGAAGACTGTCTTGACGAGATTCTAATATAGAAGCAGAAGATTAAGATTTAATTCCGGTGTAATAAAGTTTTAAGGAGCAAAGCACTGTGATATTAGAGATTCCATTACAGAGTTATGAGGATTTTTTAAATAAAATTGTTAACTTAATTTTTTCCTTTATTATTACAAATTACCAAGAAAGTCGGTTTTTCAAAAAATGTTGAAAAACTGTTATGCATTTAGAGAAAAACTATTAATCGGAAGAATGTTAGCTTTTAAGAAACTCTGACGCAAAGAACTTCCGTTTCGCAAGAAAAAGGCTTCATAATCTAGAGCTGTTCTTCTTGAAAAATATCGCGATCGAGAAGTGTCGCCTTATGAAAGGAATTTCATGACTTCCTGATATTTGATTTCTTTATTTGGATGCTGTTTTGAAAGCTACAGAAGCATTTTGCTCTTGCCTTAGCAAAACATGTTGCAGAACAAGAATTTGTTTTGAATAAATCTAGCTTTAACTACCAAAGCTAAAAAAAAAGCTTGTTAAGTTAAAATAACGCTTGCGCATCTAAAAATACGAATATTTTTGAGATGAGTATGTACTGAGATGTTATTAGAAATACAGAAATATATTTAGAACTCCATATTTGTCTGTTTTTATCACTACGGTAATTTCTATGAAGATACTTAACTTATTTTAAATGATACATTTAGTTTTTCACCCTACATGGATAGTAAGGCATTCTTTGATAAAATATTCTTTGAGATACGATTGTATCAAAGTCCACAAATATAAATTGGTGTTTATTCAATAATTTTTACAAAAAAAATCTGAATTTAGTGCACAAGAAAAATGATAGGGTAGTGATGAGAGAGAATAACATAATCAATTCTCGATCATTGTTTCTTCTTTGTGCGATGTTATTCATAAAGTACAATAGATGGGGAAAAAACCATAGTGAAGATAATTGCTGGTAATTACACGAATATGACATTTAGGCGTAACTAATAAAAATTATTCCTGCATCTTGATATTAGTGATGATGTCTTCAAAGATTTTCGACTTGCGTACTAATTAGGTTACCTCACAATGACTGAAAACAACGCTTGTATTGATGCTAAACTTACGAGACTGCTGTAACAAAGTGATCAAGGACACCGACTTGTAGCCGAGGCTGCAGAGTCCTGGTGCAATTGTAGACTCGCCGTGTAAGAGAGCTGTCGCGCGTTAAATCTGTCGAGGTTCTCACGTTGGTGAGATTAAAACTTTGGAGAAAGGGAGGGGGTGCAAGCTCAAGTGTCAACTTCATTCCATGACCATGATTCAAAATTACGAGGCCCGATCCTAATGGTAAGACTACTGCAGTTCAATGAAGACTCACTCATTTGAACATTCTATGAATGCGATGGTTTTAACACTTTACGTCCATTTTAGACAAAGAAATAGAAGAAAAAGTATGGACAAAATTTTATGCACGAAGCAGTTCACGGATTCAAACAGAAAGTGACCGTGATAGCTCAGTGGTCAAGGTAATGAGTTCGAGCCTAGTACCACAGAAAACCCGCAGTGCAGGGGGCGTTAAATCCGTCGAAACTCAAACGTCCTCCCTTTGGTGTGGTGTGCAAGCTAGGAGAGGAAGGATACTAGCTCAGATGTCCTCCACGTCACTTGACCATGGTTCCAAATTACAAAGTCCGTCGTCAAAAGTCCTCGAGTAGCAGAATAGTGCGACGTTAATGTTCACTCAAACAGAAAAGAATAACAAATTAAATTTCTTTTTATGCAACGGGGAAGTTAGAATCTCCTATTAATAAGAGAATGCTTATTTTAATGCAAAAACTACTTCGTGTTGGATCTGGTAAAATTATTCTGGAATGTTTTCGAATCCACGATGTAACGTAGTCCATTGATCTATAGTGAAATAAATAATATTGTCTGTGCATACCTAAGAAGGAAACTTAAAGTTCATTACTATTAAATTCCGGCTGTATTTTAATATCTAACATATGGGTATCGGTGAATAGGATTGTTTTTCTCATATCATAATTCAATCGATAAAGAGATTTTCTAGAACTATAAAACTCGGCAGCCGGAACTGGAATTAATGTGTTTCGCAATGGCATATGAATTGAAATGAAATCAGACTCCATTTTTGTATGTAATTAAAACAAATTTTCTTTTAGGAAGAGCTCCAATTAGTTCTAAAATATTAGAGTAAATTTTATGAATTTTGAGAGAAGCTGGATTTTAGAATTAAAGTTAATTCTGAGCTTATTCTCCATGTCTTTACAACATTAAATTTCAGCTCAGGGAAAAAAAGAGGAATACAAAAATGAACCCCATAAAATTAGTATACATAAATAAAATAGCTTATTTAAGTTTCGATTTTTTTTAAAAAAAATTAAATCTTTGTAAATACCTCAAAGAATATCAATGAAAAAGAATTAAACCATTTATTTATGAAGCCCAAAGACTGAGAGGTAGTGCATCGCACTTCCACACCACAGAACCGAGGTTCGAATCCCGGGTTGGGCAAGGTCACTCAGCCTTTCATCCCTTCAGTGGGTCGATAAATGAGTACCAATCTTGCTTGGGAACTTAACACTAGGGGTTTCGTGTCAAACTGACCACCTGAACGGAATATCTGCTTAGGGCCCAAGGTCACGTATCTGAGATGGGCACAGTAGGACTTGGCTCTCTTGGGCTGTTGCGCCACTGAGTTATTTATTTATCAATCGGGTTTCTTTTTATTACGATTTGAAATTGAATTTTTAATGAATGGGGGAGGGGAGATAAAGCAAAATCTATCTCATTAATAAACTGAAAATACGAATATCTTATGTGACCAATAAAAGCAGTTCCAAAAAAGTACGACATCTCCAAACATATTTTAGATACTGTATTAGGCTTTATTGTAGAGAAAGGGAATCCAACAAAAAGAAACAAATTTCGGTTTCGTGTTTCCGAAAACTATGAAGACACGGTAAGTCTGTCGAGACTCGGTCCTTGCATTGTTGTGTAGAGGGGAGGAGTATAAGAGAGTTATTATTTTGTCTTAGTATGAAATACCGAACTGTCCGTCGTCATAACTTCGTGTTGCTTCCAAGTGTTATGCAAGTAAAGTCTGTCGAAAAATACCCCTAAGGATTCACTATTTGTAAAAAGTATGAGATTTACTAGCCACAGTGATCGCCACAGGTATTATTGTCTTTGGATAACACGAAGACGTACTTCCAAGATAAATATGTTCTAGAGATTTTTACTCATTTATACCCCTTCTAGTAAATTAGCAATTCTACATTATCTTTTCTTTTGCGTGTAGATATCAGTGCCGGTTTATCAATTGGGCTTGGGATGGGCCCCAGGCCGGATAAGCTGGACTTAAACTGATTTTCTGGTTATAAATTTCGATCTGCTAGGGCCAAGTGGGCTGTAGATCTTCTGCACCCAGGGCCCGAAATTAGCTTAAATCGGCACTGGTAGAGGTAACGATACTCATTTTTAGCTATTTATGATACCCTCGCTTCTAGTTAAAATGTGTGTTTGATGCATCCTTTTCTTAATAGGGCCCTTACACCCATAAACATCCATAGAAACTAAACTAGGGATAATAAGTAAAGGTAATTTTTGTGATAGCATAATTCTCTCGTGTTGCATCATGAGTTCAAATCCTGATCCTACCAACGACTCGTGGAAAGAATGGGAATTACAATACATTTAATACAATCTGGATATAGTGTGAAAGTCGGGAGAAAGTCTGCAGGAAACATTCTCGTTATAAGAGAGATAGTTGTTTAAAATCAAGGGCCCAGTTGGCCCAAAACAGTTTTGTATCTCGAGATAATTTAAAATTCGATTATAGCTGAAAATTACCAGGCCAATCAGTTACTTAAAAGGAATGTGTTACTAGAAGCGCTTAAAATAAATAACATTTAATGTTGAAAAGATATCCACAAGAGATTAGTGTAGTCACACACACAATGTAGAAGATTCACAAATATTGTTTTGGAAAAACAATTTTCTAGTTTTTATCTTGGCTATAATCTAAAATTAATATTTTTGTGTAGCCAGTATAGAGATGAAAATAAAATTTAATATTAGAGCATTGAGTGATAGGGTTTAAAAACAATGATTTGGCATAAATATTGTGTCCAATCTTATAATCATCGCGAAAACATAGCAATTTGTAATAAAATAACCTTAACCTCAATTTCTCCCTATGACGTCAGTTAAAGGATTTTGATATAAGATGTAACAACACATCTATTTTGGAAAATCTGTATAAAAAGTTATTTTTTTTTGTTTTGGGGCAAAAGTTACGTTTTTGGCGAGTATATAAAAACGCATCTCTCGGCAGTGATGGAGGCTATCTTTCACTTGAAAAGGTTCAAAAATCAAAGCGGGGAGGATCACAAGCCCAATTATCTTTCCCACTTTCTCTTTATGCAATAGGTAAATTTTTCAATTAAAAAATTGGATCTTTTAAAAGGGTTCCCGCCCCAAACCTTACCTGTTTCAAATACCTGGAAATCAAATTTAAAATTTTTAAATTCGTGGGGGCAATTTAAGTGTCAAAAATTTAAAGAGATATTTGTTCTCGTGTTTTTAGTGCTAAATCAATGCTATATTATATTTTTCATTTTGGACTGTATCACATAAGGATCATTATTTTTTCCCCGGCATCTAGAAATTTAAATTTTTTTGGGGGGTTTTAAAATTTTAAAAAATTTTAACCTATGGAATTTTTTTTTTTAAAAAAAAAAAACCCCTTTAAATTTTTTTAAAAAAAAAAAATTTTTTTTTTAAAAAAAAAACCTTTTTTGTTTTTAATTTGGGGGGGGTTTTTATATTTTTTTAAAAAAAAAATATTTAAAAAAAAATTTTTTTTTATAAAAAAAATTTTTTTTTGGGGGGGTTTTTTTTTTTGGGGTTTTTTAAAAAAAAAAAAAAATTTTAAATTTTTTTTTAAAAAAAAAAAACCAAAAATTTTTTTTTTTTTGTTTTGGGGGTTTTTTTTTTTTTTAAAAAAATTTTTTTAAAAAGGGAAAAAAACCGGGAAAAAAAAAAAAACTTTAAAAAAAAAAAAAAAAAAAATCCCTTTTAAAAAAAAAAATTAAAAAAAAAAAAAATTTAAAAATTTTTTCGGGGGGGGGGAAAAATTTTTTTTAAAACAAAAAAAAAAAGGGGGGCCAAAAAAAAAAAATTTCCCTTTTTTAAAAAAAAATTTTAAAAAAAATTTTTTTTTTTTTCAAAAAATTTCCCCAAAAAAAAAAAAATATTTTCAAAATTCTGAGGGAGAATATAACCTCAGAAAAATTTTTTGTTCTTTGGGATGCTTTCTATTGTATTCAAATTGAGGGGCTTAAGAAGGAAAATAGAAGTTCCATTATAATAACATTACATTCACGAAAACAAAAGAGCCAATTTAAATTTGATTTTTATTAGTCGCTCTCTGAAACTACGGAGGGCTATTGGCAGAAAATGACCGATAGTCATGATCTTTTTGTAGCAAAGGCAGCCACAGTACCGCATGCATAACAGGCAACCCCATGGTAAAACTTGGGGATTAAAATACTGATAAAAACAATACTGAAATCATTTAAGTGCAAACATCACAGTTATTCAATATGATTTAATAATCTGTAAATCGAATGTGATTTCTGTTTTTCTTTGTTTTGGGGTTGTGTGAAAGTTTAACTTTTTTTTTAAAACAGAAACATCTCAAATATAGAAAGAGGTTTCCAATTAAGACTCGAGGTCGTAACTACATAAAACAAAATGCTTTAAAAACTACAGAATAATCGGAATGCTTCGCAATCCCTTCAAAAATATTGTATTGCATAAATACTCAAATAAATTTAACTTTAAGCGAGAATTAAATTACAAGAAAGATCATGGATATAAAGAAAGAAATTTAAAAGGGTTATGAATAATCTTTGGCAAATGGCAAAATTTGGAGCGTTGCCATATTAAATTATCAAAATAGAGATCTTTTTCTTCAAATACAAGTATATTGTTAGGGAAAAAGTTTAGATTTTGTTCGCTTTCACTGAAAGGATGCTGTGGCCGGAAAGATCGTTTGAATGTTACGGGGAATACTCTCAATTAAGTGAATAATAAGAGACCTTGGCGACAAAAATAAATGTGCCTAGAAAATTCTAAAATATTCTATGATGATTGTGACGAGAAAGCTTTAAAAGGTCCTAGACAATTTTTTTCCAACTTATACAAAAACGATTAAGGGAAGAAACATTGTAGAATCAAACATTCGACAGCAAAAAGTGCTCCAATGAAATTTGTATAAGCGTGTTATTAACTTCTTGCTGGAAAAAATCTATTGTAGTTACCAGAGCGTTCCAGAATAAATTACTATTTATTCCGGAAGAACCTACCTGTTAATTTATAAAACTTTTCTTGCATTTGTGTGAAAACGATCAACAACGTAACAATATACACAAATTTTCTTAAAGTACAGGCCATTTAAGTCCACTTACTTGCCATTTAAGTACTTACCACAAAGGCAAGCAAACGCGCGAATACCTTTTTTTTTTAAAATGATTTTGAATGTCTCTTATTCTGTGTTTATCGATGAAGTGTGAATTAATCGCATATCCCTGTGGATGACCCACTGGCGTAGCTAATCCTGATTGGCCCCTGTATCAAAATTTCTTGGAGAGGGCTTTTTAAAAAAATAAAAACGATCGCGTATAAATAAAACAGTGAAAGAGCCAAACTTTTGCACACATTAAAACCCTTGTAGCTTGGGGGCCCCGTATCATTGATACGACGGAAGCTACGCGCTTGGGATGACCCCCACCCTTACGGAAAGAAATAAGGAGACAAATCAGAAGACGTGAAAGTGGCATGTTCCAAAATGAGGTAGTGACAAAAATACATGCGATTAGTTAATTGATTCATCTTAAAGTTCAAATATTTGTTAATTTACGAAAAAACGAATTGGTGAACTTATGAAACGACATAAATGTAAAAGACCTTGTTAGCTGTGTGGTGTTCAGGAATCTGCGATTGTCGTTGTTTCAGTCGAGTTGTGTTCCAAGCTCTGGTGTCAATGAAAACCCGCTATGTAGAGGGGCTGAAACACGTTAAATCTGTCGAGGTTCATGATCCTACCATTGGTGTGGGACTTCAGCTCGAGTGTCGTCCTCGTCACTTAATCGTGCCTCAGAATTACGAGGTCCGCCACTAAAATTTCTCATGTTGCTTCGTGATGAGATGTTAGTTCGCTATAAATCAATAAATCAACCATAAATACAAAAAGAAAGTTAAATCTTAAATATCACTCGGACACCTCGATGTAGCAAATCCATATTTGACGAACGAAGGTGAGTGCCTGAAAGGAAGATCACACGAAAAATAAACAGAAAGGTTGCTACTGTCCAACTTGAAACTAACATATCACTCGGCCTAGCATACTTCTACATATCGTAATAAAGAGTTTGATGATGTCAGTACGCATTGCCAGCTCAAGAAAGAACAACAGGCCTGAATCTTATTCTTTTGGAGCAACGTAGAATGAAAACACTAATTTCCACGTCGTAGATGGCTTTCTGGTAACTCGTGAGATTTTCTATTGCCTTATGAACATATTTTCGTCACTTATTCAAGAACACACGTGAATATAAAATAGATTTTAATCAATACGAAAATTCCTGCTTCATCGGTATCAACAACAGATCTCAAAGCCAATGACAATAACGCAGTTACTTAAGGTATCCGACTACTTGCGACAACTTTTTTTTTTTAAAAAAAAATGGAAATATGGAGGGGTTTTTTTGTGGTTTTTATAGAGAGAGATTTATGTAAAGTACATTTTTTTTTAAAAAATCTAAAATTAAAAAGAGAAATTATTACTACTAAAATGGAAAAAAATGGGTAAAAATGGACAAATTACATAAACGAGGCCCGCTCTGTACAAATAGTAAATGAACAAATTCTCAATTTTTCAATTTTGATGTATTACTTTGCTATTCCTTTTTAAAATGACCTTCAGGATAAGAGATGTTTTAACTTTTACAAAAACTATAGCACTTTACCTTATTCATTATATGAAATTGCTTAAAAAAACAGTGATTATATTCACATAAAGAACTGTAAATTTTGTAATAGAACAATAATTGACAAATCTGAAGATAAAAACACTTCTACTGTTGTACAGAACATACAAAAAATTTAAGCAAATTATTTTAAAATCTTTTTAAGCAATCGCTGTCCTCAATTGGTTTTTTGAAAAAAAACACATTTCGAGTAAACCATTTTAAAAATTTGACATCTTATGTAAAGTTAAGGCATCTGCCTTTCCTAAAACACTTGTAGTTTTTGTTCTAGGGAATGGAAAATAAAAGGTCTGATATTTTTATAAAGCTAATAAGGTCTATAAAATAAAATTTTAAAAAAATTGTCAATTTTCGAAAAAAATTTTGATTTTTGGGTAGTCGAATGACCTTAAGCTGATCAGTGTTTGAGCAACATCGGCACCGGATAATAATAAAACCGTAACTTTTTCAAAACTTTTTGGTACACTTTCGTTTGATAATTTGGATGTTGCGATGCTAGATTTTATACCTAGAGATTTCAAATTTTGTGAGATTATAGAAAATTATTTAAAGAATAATTTAGACTAATAACATGTTAATTGAATTTTTGACCGATTTTTGTCAATTGAATAGTACTGTATCCTCTTAACATTTGAATTCTTTTAATATATCTCCCTCTCACAAACTTTTAATGTTATTTATCATTTATATATCTTAATATCGATCACTTTATCGTTTCCCCATTAATTTCCTCTTCTATGGTGATTTTATTATATTCCTTTAGATACTTTTTATCCACTGTTTCAAAAACAAAATTGTTTTTCTGCGCACTAATTTAGGAAGCTATGAAAAAAGAAAGAAAAAGAAAATTGATGTTTAAAAAGTTCTCTGTTTATTAGGTTTTCTGTCAATCAATGCCAAGGTCGAGGTTCTTAAAATAATGGAAACAAGTCCAAGAGGAAAAATAAACCACTGAAACACCACTTAACCAAACTTCTTTGCATCTTAAGATATTAGAAGATAAGAGAAGGAAAATAGTTAAATTAAATCGGGGAAGTGCGTACTGAAAGAATCTGAAGCTCGTTCGATTCATTTTAGAAATAATAAAGCTCTAGAGCAGGAGTCGGCAACCTATGTGTCCGCCCACGGGACTAATAAAGATGTGACTCTTGCTTTTAAAAATTTAACAACTTTAATTTAGAATATAAAAGATATAGACAAATGCCAGCAGCGGCGAGATCGTCTCCTAGCTAGGGACAGTACAGGAATTGAGCATTCCACAGAGATTGTATTACACAAACACAACTCAGACAAATAATTTGTTGCCATCGCGCAAAAGATAAATATAGTATAGATGGTGTTGGTAAGACAGTAAAACTAAATATTTTATATAAAATATATATAAATAGAAATTGTAAATATAATAATGAGAATTGAATAAAAATTAAATATAGTCCTTAAATGAATATGTCAAGCACATTAATAATAAAAATAGGGTTTGAATAATAATAAATATACTCTGTTTGAATAATAATGAAAATATAACTTGAATAATAACGAAAATACATTTCGAATATTAGAAAAAGATATCTACAATTCCATCCAAACAATATGACTCGCGGTATAATTCTCAATGACACTCGGCGCCATATTAAAAATTCGTCAACTTTTAAGTGGATGGAATTGGATAATTTTGAAATAGAACTTATTGAACCAACCAAGCAGCATTTATGGAATTATGAAAAACTCTAAAAGAAATCTAACGGAAAATCGACAAATATTAGGTTGGGGAAAAAGAAATCCATTATTTTTTCTGTAGATGGTTGTAGTGTCAATATCTCGTGAAGTATCGACCAAACAATTTCAAATTTATGCTCGTTGTCAAGATGACATTTCACACTAAAAAATTATATTGTTTCTTTTTGTTTGGTCCCTTCAGTTGTGAGTTACAGGATGTTAAAAATGGAAGTCAACAAAGAGAAAATTCGGTACATTTTACAGCTTTTCTTTGATAAAAGCGAAAATACAAGCCAGGAGGCTGAAATTTCGAATGGTATTTATGGTGCCGATACTGTAACAGTTAATTACGTGCAATTTTGGTTTCGTCGATTCTGTTCAGGTATTTTTGATGTAAAAGGTGCACCTCGCACAGGTAGGCCCGTCGTCGAAAATGTCGATAAAATCACAGAAATAATCGAAGCTGACCGGCATGTTAGTAGTCCTAGTATCGTCCAGGAGCTAAACACGTTAAATCTGTCGAGAGCTGAAACTTCCTCTCGTTGGTGTGGTGTGGTAGTTAGGAGAGGGGGTGCCAGCTCAGGTGTCGCCCACGTCACTTGACCATGGTTCAAAATTACGTGGTCCGTCGCCAAAAGCCCTCGTGTAGCTGAACAGTGCGACGTTAATATTCAATCAATCAATCGTCCAGGAGCTAAAGATCAGCCATAAAACAGTTTTAAGCCATTTGCGCAAAGTTAGATTCAAAAAGAAGCTCCATGTTTGGGAGCCACACCAACTAACACCAAAAAACATGATGGATCGAATTTCCATCTGCGAAGCCTTGCCCAAACGGAATGAAATCGACCCATTTCTGAAACGGATAATGACTGGGGATGAGAAATGGGTCACATACGACAATATTGTGCGAAAACGATCGCGTGGTTAAAGTGCGGTGAAGCAGCTCAAACGGTGGCCAAACCAGGAATAACGGCCAGGAAGGTTCTATTGTGTATTTGGTGGAACTGGAAAGGAATCATTTATTAGGAGTTGCTTCCGCATGGCCAAACACTAAATTTAAATCTCCACTGTCAACAACTGGACCGTTTGAAGCTAGTGATTGACCAGAAACTGCCAGAATCGGCCAACAGAAAAGATGTTGTGTTCCATCAGGACAACACCAGGCCACACACGTCTATGGTGACCCGCCAAAAGCCCTGGGAGCTTGGTTGGGAAGTTTTAATGCATCCACCATATAGCCCAGACCTGGCACCAAGCAATTACCACCTTTTTCTCTCATTGCAAAACTTCCTGAGTGATAAGAAATTGGGATCAAGAGAAGATTATGAAAATCGATTACTAGATGTTTTCGCAAATAAGTGCCAAGACTTCTATGCGAGAGGCATTATGGAGCTACCTTTAAAATGGCAACAAATTATACAACAAAACGGTGCATATTTGACCCAAATCGGACAATCGAAAGCATGTTAAATAAAGTCTTGATTTTCATGCAAAAATAATGGATTTCTTTTTCCCCAACCTAATATTTTAAATTGTTGGATATCATCGCATTAGAAAGATTCGATCGTTTGAAGAAAATTGCACGCATCCTACTTTTCCATTTTTGGTACTACATATATATGTGAACAAGTTTTTTCTCATACGAAATATATTTTGAGTGCACCCTCCCCCACACACAAACAGTTGTTTATGTATAACAACTTGAACGTTAAGAATTTTATTAAACTGAAAATATCATAAATTATACCCCTGAATTGTGAAACCACACATACACGATTCGCATTATATTATTTTTAACTATATTAAAAGGAATACTTATATTTTATGTTTATATTTCTTATTTTAATAAATATGATTAAACGATACATATTTAACGATATGATTTAACGATACACGTACAATTTTATTTATGTTGAGAAGGAATACTTATATTATATGCTGTTTTTAATGTTCATAACGTAATATGTACGTTATGAAAGTTCATAATGTAATTTAAACGATGCACACAATGAATATATATATATAAACATTAAAACTGTAAATGTATATTCTTGACCTGTATTCCCTAATTCTACATGCCTTGCCACGGAAATCAAATTGTTTCAAATATTTCTTACTGTGCGGTATCTTGAATCAGATTGGAAGATTGGTTTGGCACATCACAGCTACAAGGCTGCCAACTCTGCTCTAGAGTGAACTAACAGATGGACGTTTTAACATTTGAACGGATAAAAAAAATGATTCGTATTAAAAGAAGAATTTATGAGAGGGGGAGATGTAGAGCAAATAGATGGAAAGATCCAAATACGGTAAATTTAGAACGCTGAAAGTATAGTTATAATAATCAAAAATGCTCCTTGTACAATTTTTTAAAATTCCTTCTATATCTTTTGAAAATCACTGTAGGTGTGATTTTTGGTACAATTTGTAGCATAGATTTCGAAAGAAAGACCACAGATTTACATTTCTTGCACTATTTGGGTGAACTACGTTTTTTCAAGGTCTTGTTTTGTTAATTACCCGATTTTTGAAAACAGCACTGAAAAGTATCACTTTTAAATTATTATATTTTTAAAACGTATCACAACTAATACACTGTCGATTCTATTGACACAGTATTCATATGGAATGAAGCCTCTGGTCTTTAAAAAAATGAACTGGAGAAAATTTCAATTATTTTATACAAATTAAAAAACAAACCATAAATGCACTGATTTTTTTTTGGGTTTTTTTTTTTGGCAATGGAAACCTACTGCTCATTATGCCGGCAAGACCCATTTTTGCTTTTGACTTCATGGAATTTCCTACTCATCGTATTTTTCATATTAAAACCTTATGTTTACTAATTGGATTGTTGAATTTTGTATCATTTATTCACTCATACGAAAAATGGGCATTCCAACTAGTACTCGAGGGAAAATTTAGAACTCTCTCTAACGCTTGTTGAAGAAAGTTTGAATAGTTTAAGTATTGTGTAATTTAATGTTGAAAAATATACAGATGAGTAACGAAAAAATAAAATAAATTGACGTGGTGTATTCTTTCGTATATATTTCGTTTCTTGTCAAGTTAGTAATATTTTTCCTATTTTAACCTCTGCTATCCGTGATTTGTACATCTTTATTTAATGTTTGATGTGAAACTCATATCAAGTACATTGACTTTAATAATCATTTCTACATTATGTATTTACTCTGCAACAGATACATTCAACATCTTAAGACAAAAATATAATATTAGCTGATTCTGTTTGATCTAACGCAATGTGTGAGATTGGCATAGTTATACTTAATGTAACCTAAATTAAACTATTAGAGTGAGAAAATTTTTTTATCTTATCACTGCGAGATTGTTTTTATAAACATCGCTTTTAGAAATATTGCGAGGGCTACTGACGTCAGCCTTCACGATTTTGAGCCCGAAGGACTTATCGCGTTCCATCAGCCTCTCTACACAACGAGTTTTTAGTAACATCGGATTCGAATGTACCACACTACGGAAATAACGCCGACTACGAGTTCGTAACCAGGACCCATCAACTACTGCGGTCGCATAATTTCTATAAAATTGTTCTGGTAGCCTTAACAGAGCTACGGTATTATTCCTTAACGAAAGTATTTTATGAAAATGGATTTCATTCTGATGGACTTGCCATAAAAAAAATAAGTATTTCAAATAAAAAAAAATTTATTGCCTTTCATAAAAAAAATACATGTTAGAAACACACTGTTATACTGCTTCTATTTATTCTAAAAATATTTAGTATACATATTTGTGTGTGTGTGTGTGTGTATGTGTGATACCTTTTAAGAGGAAAAGAAAAAGGAGTTGAATAGTTTTACTTTTTACTAGGAATTTTACTTATCTTAAATGAAACCAAGAGGAATTCACTCCCGCTGTTGCCAGGGCAGCGTTAGCCCAGTGGACAAGGTATCGGATCATGGCAGGCATGTCATGAGTTCGAGCCCAGTACCACTAAAGACACACCGTGTAAGGAAGCGATGCACGTTAAATCTGTCGAGAGCTTTAACGTCCTCCCGTTGGTGTGGTGTGGTAGTTAGGAGAAGGGGTGCCAGCTCAGGTGTCATCCTCGTCCCTTGACCATGGTTCAAAATGACGAGGTGCGTCGCCAAAAGCTCTCGTATAGCTGAATAGTGAAACGTTAATATTCCCTCACTCAAGCGCCGCTGCAGCAAAGTGGACAGGGTAGTGACCGGTGTTTTCAAGTCACGGGATTGAGGTATCATTGAGAGTTGATCCACGTTAAATTTGTCGAGGAAGAAAGTCCTCCTTTGGCGTGATGTAGAAACCAGGAGAGGAGGTGCCAATTTTCAAGGTCCGTTGCCAGTCGCCCTCGTGTGGCTTCAGAGTGCAATGTAAATAAAAATCAAATTATTCAAATTATCAACACTGCAATTATCAATAATTCATTTGCGAAAGGTGTCAGTGAGAATTGTTGTTGACTTATACCACCTGATCTAGCTGTACGTTAGACCAGTTTTATGAGCCCAAGAATCTTCAATCCTTTTCTTGTTTTTGAAGTACATGTCCTCAGTCAAGACCCCCACAGTTCAACAGATGTGCCTGAGAGGTCTTTTGTCCATTAACAAAGGAAAGGCACCAAATGCGTCCACTTGCTAGTTTGGAGATGGTGGGTAGAACGACTCTATTAGTATTGATGGTAAGGACACCACCTAAGGCCTGCCTTTTATACCTGGGTTGAATCGGTGGAATTTTCCATAACTGCCGATTTGAGATTTTTATTTTGGAGAAGATCTCGGAGATTTTTGGTGTATTACTTGATACTGGAATATCAATGGCACGTCTTCCTTGGAAAGATTAGCCATTTCATTGCCATAGAGTCCAATGAGAATTATATCAATATTAGGACACCTTTTAACCTATCTGATTGTTGATAAGTACCCTATATGAGCACGCAATGTCAAAGTGAGTTGTATATTAATATCAGTGCTTATTGTAGGATTTCGACAAGTTAGTGGGAAAGACTTCAAATCGAATTTTTTTTAGCCAATTAGTTTATTAATATCTTTTAAAGTTAATTAGCTTTGGAATAAGTGTTTTTTTCACAGGAATTTATCTCATACTTCCTCTGTCTCTTAATTACGGTATTTAACAGAAATTCTATTTAGCAAATATGCAGTTCACTGTTTATTATTTCTTCTGGGCTTAGTAATACTCTAACTGGGATTATTAGTAATTTATTTTTAAACATTAATATTGGATAATATTTTCTTCATAAAAAATAATTCAGAATTGTTAAAAATTCGAGAAATTAAACAAGAGTGTGTTTTTAGGAAGGAATTGTGAAGGAAATTCACTAATTTTTCCATAATGTATCCTTTAGTCTTCGACCTTTCGGTCATAAGTCAACAAGCAGCACTATACAATGAAGTACGATGAAAACAGTCAACAAAGACACAATTCGAAACCTTAGCGAAAAACAAAAGGTGGCTGGGGGAGAAGTCAGTGACCTACACGTGGTTACCCTTGTTTTCGCCAAACGACTGACAACTTGCCACCTTGTTAGGAGAACAGTGTAGAAATCTTGCCATTTTATATGCTACACAAGTCCAAATAAAGTGTTATGATTTAGTAAGAACTGAAATTATTTATATACATTTATGCTCAAAATTTATTCTCCGAGTTTTGTGGAATTTTAAAATTAAAAAGACTGAACTGAGATTTTTTAAAAAATTTAATTATTGATTTGTTTTCCTACTTAATGAAGAAATAGTCATGTTTCTTTTGGCAACATGTTTCTCATTAACATTCATGTTTCAAGTCTTCGAAATCAAAGTGCTCTGTGATTGAAACAGTCGAGTCTACTCCTCCAAAGCATATTTGGGGAAGCATAAACACGCGATAAGATACTCATCTGCCTATCTGATGCGAATTTCATCTCTCTCTTGCGTTGCTTATGCAAGGAACTAGATCTGAGGGAAACGATTTCGGTTTCAAGTAGATTCCATTCAAGATAAACACATGTAAAGTAGATTCGCGAAGAGGGAAAACATGATTCGAAAGCTCGGATAACGCACGTGATTCGAAAGCGTCTCGCATTCACAAGACGTAAGCGGGAGATTTCTGCAAGAAGATACAGGAACTAAAAATGATATGAATTCATAACATGTGACGAAAGGTTCGGCAAGATTGTTTAGTAAGTGGCTCACAAGTTTTGTGATTAGATAATTATCGAATAGATTGACAGAATTTCTCCGCTCCGTGTTTTGCAATGAACTAGAACCTCATCAATGCAAAATTGTTTAAATGTTAAGTGGAACAGTAATATAAACAAATAGCCTTGGGGGGGGGAAACAAGGTTAAACTCTAATCGAATTACTATATAAAATCGATTCCATGTAAGCGAATTTTACTTTTTAAAATCCCTTGTCATAGTCAAAGAGATATAATCAAAAGGACAATATGTGAATTAAAACAACCAAAGCATTTACATTTTTGTATTTCCGAACTAATATATTTTCGTTGAAGATTTACAGTTTTGAATTATAGTTTCCTTTTTCTTTCGGATAAAGGTATGTTTGTCCAATCAGATTGCTTAAAAGAATACATTACGTTAAATCGCAGATGTATTTATTTTATTTTGCTTTTACAGCACAATCGTACATTTACATTGCCATTTTGGGTTAGGCCTCAGCTATAAAGTTAAGAAAATTTGCTATTTTGTTACACGTGTAAGTACTTGTTCACGTAACATTTTTTAAAATTTGTTCCCTAATTTTATTCTTTAAATTCATTTTAGGGTTGTACATTTTATGCTGTTTTAAATTGTAAATCTGTAATAAATAATACATTACATCGTCTTGTCGAAAAGTTTTTTATAATATTGCACAAATTATTACACATTTAGTAATACAACTATCTCAAACTTATCATCGAAATAGCTTGATTTAATCAAGTATGAAGGAATTCTCCGTTTGATTTTTTTTTTGCTCTAAACATTATAATTGAAATCGATTGGAAAAATTAAATCTTATTATTACACATGATTCGACTCCAAACTATTTTTAGCACTTTGTAATAAGGAAGCCCTAAGCTTTGTTTAGAGGTCGCAATAATCGAACAATCAAGATGGCGAGTCCGTGACTGGTGATGTAAGCGAATCTTGATTCCACTAAAACTCCGTCAGGTAGCATGGCTGTTATGCAATAAATCTGGCGGGACCAGTGCCGATTTAAATTCATTTAGGGACCCCTTGATATCTGCAGGCCCTCTTGGCACTGGAGGATCGAAATTTACAACTAAAGAATCTGTTAAGTCCAGCTTATCCAGGCCGCCCCAGGCCTCTGGGCACTCGTTCCAAGTGCCTAATGGATAAACCGGCACTGGCCGGGATCCAAACTCCTCGCATTGGCGAGGCGTGAAAGGTTCGAGTGCTCATGTGTTAAGTGAGCACTAGTTCAGGAGCCGCTCTTGTCATTTGTCCTTGGCTAAAATTTATGAGTCACCAAAAGCTTTCGTGTTTAATTTAGTGTGACGTCAATAAGTCAATCAAAGAATAGGAATATTATCGCTCATTTATTTAGAACTTACGCTAATTGACTTTTCTTCTAGGTTTATTTCCTTTTGGGTTTTGTGAGCATGAAAACCAAGCGCTCCTGGAACGTGAAGCCCTCCAAATTCGCCGTCAAAACTGTTAATCCCATCCGATCCATCGTCGACAATCTCCACATCAATCCCAACACCACAAAGTCTGTCATTTCTCTCTCCATAGGTAAGCAACAATCTATTTATTGTTTGCACAAAACACGAGGAGGGGGCGTGCAGTCGATACTTGGAAGAACCGCATAACTAGGAAACGAGTGTCGTTATTCGTTTGCAAGACGCTGTCTGATTCCACCGAAAACGAGTGTAATGCTGGAGTTATTGGACGTCACGTGCCGATAACCTACTAGAGCAATAAAAACATTAAAAACCACCAAGAAGTTAATTTTTGAACAAAATATTTAAAAAGTTATAATTATACACAGCGTTACATCAAGAGAAAATCGTTTTGAAACGTGCCTAATCACTCCAAAGAAAGATTATACTTGAAAGCAATAATTGAAAAAACGAAATTAAAAATACGCACATACGTTATTAAATAAAATATAAAATCAATTGCAATAAAATCTGATCATTGAAAGCGAACCTCGGCTCTAATCCTCGTATTGATCTACTAAAATATTTGAATGCAATGGAAATTACCTGTTCATAAAAAAATGATCTAAATGAACATCAATGGGAAAAAATATGCACTAGTATTAGCTAGCATGTATGAGCAGTTAATTTTACCAATATTTTAGCAATTATGTTTAAATTAAAAGAAAAGAATTAAATTAAAATTCTTTTGAAAATAAAGTATTAATTTAAAATCGTGCCCAACCAGCAAAGACGATCCATCCAATAAACGCATGACGTTTCAATGAGTGTATGTGAATGCCTGTGTATGTTGTTTTCAACTCCCAATGAAAGCGAAATTTTATTCCGCTTAAAACATACTCAGTCCAGTAACAGGAACTCTTCTTACAGCATTAGCTCGCTAGTAAAATTTTAAAAACCTTTGTGTGGCCAAGGTAGCCTAGTGGTTATGGTCACGAAATCGTAGACTGCGTATCACGGGTTCGAGTCCTGTTGGCGCTGAAGACCCACCGTGTAGAGGCGTCGAAGCACGTTAAAACCTGTCGAGCTTAAAATCCTCGAGTTGACGTGGTGTAGTAGTTAGGAGAGGGAGAGTCCAGTTCAGATGTCGTTCTCAACATTTGACCGAGGCTCAAATAACGAGGTCCGTTGCCAAGAGTCATCTTGATGCTTTACAGTGCGACGTTAATACAACTCTCACTTAGCTAAAACCTTTGAAAATGACGAAGTAAGGAGAGCATGTTATCAAAAGATCAGTCTTGATGAAAAAGAATAGAAAATATATCGAGATGCGTTTGTATTCGTGCTCATAACGTTACCAAATCCTTGTACATACTTGTTTTCTGATAAATCCATCACAGATTCCTCAGTCTCCCTCTGTGTTGTGGAGAAATAGGTACTTCCACCTTCATTACCTGATCGGAATGTTCGACCTGTTCGATGTTAGTTCAAACCGAACTTTCTGGGCGATGCGATACAACGACGTGGAACTATACCGAATAGCCTTGACAATACGAGGTATCAAAGTCCGAGGTTAAGTTGGACCTACAAAAGTTTGCTTTAATGTTGGTTATATAGTGGAAAGATAAATTGGATTCCCTGCTGAAGAAATTACAAACACTGTCATTTGATACTGGCCAGGAGATACTTGACTGCTAACCTTTCAAATTCTAAACACGTCGAATTTCTAAAGAACCTTTACTCTGATGTTTATTCAAAAGAATTTTGATTAGATATTATGAAAACTAAATAAACGTATTGCCTTTTAAAAGAGTTATAATTTCGGCCTGAGGTTAAGCATGATCGATGACTTTCAAAAATTGTATGTGCTCACTAATTTGTAAGTACCGTTGAAATTCTAAATAACGAATAAATATCGGATACATAAGCTTCTACTAAACGCAAAAAATGCTTTCAAGTGGAGGTTTTGCCCATAAAATCCAACACTAATTTTACTCACTTCTCGAATCAGAATCTGTAACAGTGGCGTAACGTACACCCCGCAACACTCGCATTGCGGGGGGAGGGGGCAGGACTCTAGCGGGCTCAAAGCCTGAACGACGCCAAGTACGGATTGGGGCCCCAGACCTGACTTTGCAGGTGGTCCCTAATCTTCTTTACGCTACTGATCTGTAATGGTTTTGTATAGTTTTAAGTTTGTGTGTTTCCTAAAATGATTTTTAATTTTCAGAGACATGTGTGTTCATGTTCGTTAGCCCAGTTACACACACTGCTGAATTTCCCACTGCGAATATTTTACCGTGCCCGCTCAAAGATATCGCAATGTTCACAAACAAAACAGTTTTATTAACAAACACGAAACTTTATCCATGGTATTTGAATTACGAAAAATGACATCATTTCAAAACATGCTATTTTAATGAAAAATGCTTCTATAGTGATAATTTTTTGTCCATATATAACTAGTACTGTTATACAGGACCTGAACCAGGACTTGTGGCCGTGGTAGCCTAGTGGTCAAGGTAACAGTCGTGGCCGGCATGTCATGAGTTCGAGCTTAATTCCACTGAAGATCCACCGTGTAGAGGAGTGATGCACATTAAATCTGCTGAGAGCTCAAACATCCTCCCGTTGGTGTCGTGTGGTGTGGTGGTTAGGAGAGGGGGTGACAGCTCAGGTGTAGTCCTCGTCACTTGACCATGGTTCAAAATTACGAGATCCGTCGTTAAAAGCCCTCGAGTAGCTGAGCAATGCGACGTTAATATTCACTCACTCACTGAATCAGGACTTTTGTAGAAAATAATTTATATAGAAATGGATCGATTCATAATTTAATATATTTGAGTAGAGAAAATTCAACAGAAAACCTCGATTCATTTTTTGATTCTGAAATCAACCTGAATTCTTTTAGACAACGAGCCAAATCAGATTAACAAGATATCCGCTTGAAAGTTTCTGAAGGATGTTATAAAAATTAGATTCTCTTAGTATTAAAAGAGTACCTCAAACACTGGACATTAAAAAGACCCGCCACCCATCCAGTATAGTGGTTGTGACGCTGACTGCTGTACAGCAGGGTCTAGGTTTGAATCCCTTAGAAGGCATGGGGGTGTTTGTAAATGTATAGCGTCTTCGCAGCACTCTAAATATTCGTTGAGCCGCAAGTTCTCTCGTGAGGTTGGTGGAAGAGAAAGAAAGATGGGAGGCCCCTGACCACCCCCAGGGCGTGGTCAAATTGTGGTGGAGCCTAGCCAAATTGTACTGTCACCTGCATGGTGCTCAAAGCTACGGATAACGACAGGCGCCCTTTGCAGCCATGAATTTTGTGGGCCTCGATCCGACTTCGTCAGAGAGGTGGCATTAGCAACAACACGTTATTCACGAAGACGTCGACGCACGTGCGCTTTGTTGAAGAGCAATCATTCATAACATTTCTTAGTTTGGTATTAAAATTGCTATGTCCTGTTCAGTTTACGAGATCTGTGCGATACTCAAGTAGATTTTTGTCTGATACATGTATCTGATAATTGAAGCAATCGCCTGATCCGTCTTAAGTCATTAGATTCTTGATGGAGAAGATAGCATGGGCTATTGAGGTCAACACAATTGCGAAACAGTCACTCGGTGTATCACTCATTCAGTTTCTATAAAAGTTGAATCTCTTGCAGAGTTTAATTCACGTTTTCAAGCTGTCGAGACCATTTTTTTCGCTACTCTTTTTAACAATATAACATTTTCAGCAGTTGAACTGTTTCAACTACTAGAAGACAATAAAAGTAACGATATTTTATTCCTCTTTAAATTGTATTATAATAATTTACAGAAATATGTTTTTATATTTATAAAATGCATTGATATTTTTCTTATGAAGATAATATTTAAGTATATCTTGTAAAAGAAGGTTAGCTCGTAAAATACTTCATTTTTCGTCTGTTTCTATTGAACTTTCAGGGAAAACGAGATAAATTTTGTATTTTCACGGTTTATTTCTTCACATTATGGAAAATGAAAAAAAGATTTTAAGCGATAATCAATGTAATGAGGTTTTCCCCGCTCTCTTCACCATGGGCACATACATTCAGTAAACAATACATTCTGCAGTTATTTTCAAGTTTGTAATATACAATGAAATTAGGTTTTGTTTGGTATCTCAGGAGAATCGTGAGAAAAAAATGAGAAATCAGTAGTTAAAACTCGCAGATTATAATGATGTCCTTGATGGACGAAGTTTGATATATACACATACATAACGAAACTGGTCACACAAATAAATCATTGTACTTAAAGGATCAGTTCTCCGTGACAGTATCCCTTTCAAAGTAGCTCCTGTCAGCATTCACATACTTCTGCATTCGGTGCTGCCATTGCAGGTAACAGTTCTGGAACGAGGGTTTTGGAAGTCCCTTTAGTCCCGTTTTCGCATGAACCTCTTCAACTGAGGTAAAATGAGTTTCCTTTAAGCAAGACTTCACTGTAGGGAATAAAAAAAACAGTTAGCATGGGGCCAAATCAGGTGAATAAGGAGGATGCCCCATCACAGTAATGTTTTCACTATTCAGAAACTGCTTCACAAATAGGGCCATGAAAGCGGATGCATTGTCTTGGTGCAACAGACATACATCACTCCCCAATTCTGGGCTTTTTTCCCCTAATTTTTTCACGAAGTTTTTATAGTACTTCAGTGTTTTAGTGTTGACCAATATCCTGACCACTGATGTAAGTGGGAACCCACTCATATCATTAATTATGGCTATGTTTTGAATGTAATCGCTGACCTAAGGCACTCAGCCGGGTTCATCATCTTCCACACTAACCCTTCCCCCTGAAAACTTCGTATACCATTCAAACACACGTGCACGATACAAAGTTTCTTCTCCATAAGCCTCGGTTAATATTTGAAATGTTTTTAGGTTTCACAAGAAATTGATGTTGGTTCGACGTTTTTCCGACAGAATGCAGTTGCACCTGTTCACTCAATGACACAGTACTCCCAAATGACGTGATCGATTAAGGCGAAATGGGTCACATGGATAGAGGAGGTGCGTGAGAGGACGTCACCAAAACGGTTGTTGCCAACTCCACTTTTTTTTCAACCTACACACTTAGTCTTGGTTTTTTGTGTGTGTGTGTGTAGTGTCACACCTTGTATATCAAACGACTCGAAGCAGTCGAGTAAATCTGGTTACAAGTTTCATGGTCACTCATGTTGAATCGTGGATTTAAACCCTTATTCCGCTAAAATCCCGTTATGTGATGGTTTGGTGAGGAATTTGGATAGGGAGACAAGCTCACAAGTGAAGGATAAATTAAATTTATGAAGTCAACCATACGTTGCCAATAAATATCAAGTAATTCCTCGGAAGATTTCAATAAGACTGGTCTGGTTTTTTTCCCAGGTGATCCCACTACGTTTGGAAATCTCCAGCCCTGTCCAGAAATCACTTCTGCTATCGTTGAAAGTGTCACCTCTGCGGAATATAATGGATATGCTCCATCCACCGGTAAGTAAATGAGAACAAATAAACACTTTTTTCAAGAAATATTTTATTGTATATGATGAGAAATTCCTCAAATGTGCATAATAGACACTTGGAAAATATTCACAGAACATATTAGAATAATTGATTTCTTAGTTTTGAAGTGTATAACATAGTTTAGGAACAATGTGCAAAAACCAGATGAAGGTTCATTCAGTGATTGGATTTGTATTCAAGGCAGATAAAGTTTCACAATTGTATACTAATGAATGTTGCCGGAAAGAAGACAAAAAGTTTCTAATGTTTTCTTTACAGTTAATCTCTTTCAACCTCTTATTTTTTTATTCTTTACAGTCAGTCTAGTATCGGATCAGATTAACCTTCTGCCATGAGTACATTTTGTGATATTCAATCACATTTTAATACAAAATAATCGCTTATTCTTGAGTTATACTTGTTATCTCTTTGATTATTAACTTGAGTGATTCAAATCGTACACACTGTACTTGGTTATCGTTCGCAATTTGAACGGATTACTCATGCTATGACATAACGCTCTTGCATACTGTTACGTAAGTAGAGCTCTTCTAATACTTTGAAAACAATTTTTTTCTCTCGTTTATTGTGGTTCTTTCTGTTAAGTCTAAAACCACATAAATCTGTTTGAAAGAGTAAGAATATTGTACCCGATGACTTGTGGTTTAGAACATGCGGTGAAATTGACATTACATTTGTAGAAAATCAAATTCCGCACATTTTTGTGGTATGGATAGTGGTAAATCAGTAGCTCAGTAGTTCAAATTTATACAATCCACATTCAATAGCAACCCCTCTTTGCTTTTAGCGAGACAAATAAGTTAATGAATTATTCAATTCTCAGAAAGAATGAGAAATAGAGGGAATGATATCCAAAGGCCTTCTTATCCATGAGGAATCTAATAAGTTTCCTTTTAGAAATTTAAATTATTAAATAAACTAGAACTCATTAGATATTAAAGCAGGCCGCGGTAGCCGAGAGGTCAAGGTATCGGATCGTGGCTGGCCTTGTCACGAGTTCGAGCCCAATACCACTAAAGACTCGACGTGTAGGGAAGCGATGCACGTTAAGTCTGTGTCGAGAGCTCAAACGTAGTCCCGTTGGTGTGGTGTGGCAGTTAGGAGAGGGGGTGGTGCCAGCTCAAGTGTCGTCCACGTCTCTTGACCGTGGTTCAAAATATACGTGGTCCGTCGCCAAAAGCCTTAGTGTAGCTTGAATAGTGTGACGTTAATATTCACTCATTCACTCACTCATAGAAATTAAAGCCTCATTTACAAAAAATCACGCCAAATTAATTGGCTTTTTTATGGAAAGAATGAAAAACCAATAGAGACGTTGAATCTGCCTTGGTTTAGAGTCTACAGCCCAATTGCAGAATGTCAAAGAACGAACCAATTTAAAATACTGTAAAATCCGGCGTATAATGCGCACCGGTGTAATTCGTATAATGCGCAATCCCCCCTTTAACGAAGAAATCTGAAATATTTGTACACAATACTCTTATGTTTTGAAGTCAGTTGTTCGAGGTATTATCCCAGATTTTTGAAAAAAATAGTATACTTATAGAACTACAACGTTTTAGCTCATAAAACATGTCATTTCTTTTAAATAAACAGTATTTCGATGTAAAGTAAATGTTCGAAGTAGAAGTAAAATTTTTTTTATGCTCATTTATTTTTTTTTTTTAATTTTATTTTTATATTCGGTGTATAACGCGCACCCTTAAATTTTGATCTTATTTTTTGTGTTAAAAGTGCGCGTTATACGCCCGATTTTACGGTATTCAAAAACAATGATAGTGTTTCTGGACCAGTCATAATAAATTATACTTGATCATTTGAATTCTTTACTCCACTCTCTTCAGCAAAACTGTGCATGAAAATTTTTTAAAATGTTTTAAGAATAGGTGAAGAAATCGACGATGATAGAATATTTACAAGTTTTATATTCTTGTTTGAATATTTAATATGCTTATCTTTAAAAAAATTTTAAAAGCATTTCTCCAGTATATATAATTATGTGTTTAATATTATGGATAATTTATTATAAAAAAATTACAGGATACAGAAAATCGCGAGAAGCCGTAGCCGAATATGCCTTTAGACCAGATGCACCTTTGGAACCAGAGGTAATTATTTCAAAATGGTTTTAATGCAATAAATTTATGAAATGACTCGAAAGAGGAATCATTTGATTTCTACAGGATATTTCTTATTATTTAATTTCTAAAAGCTATCAGATTGTATAAAAATTCTTTTGTATACATGGAAGATGAAATTGTATAAATTTTTTAGACTTGAAATTCAGTGATAGTTATTTTTAGAAACAAGTATTATTTTGAAAAAATCTGTTTAAAGTAATAACAAATATTATTTATGTAACTTAGAATAGCTTTTGTAATTTTGAACACCCCTTTTGGAGAACTGATCAACAAGGTCCGTAAATTGAAACTAAACCGAGCTGGCTAAGCTAAGCAAGTTTATTCGGAGCTCATCAACATATATACACAACACTATATCAATTAAAATAGTAGTAGCTATTTACAGATTATATACAGTATGTGCATATTGATTCTTTACACTAAGTTAGTGATAAATGAATGGTTGATATGCAACCTTGATATGCAATTAAACTATCCATTAACAAGATATCGTGAATTAAAGACACGTGTAAATAAATATTTTAAATTTTAACTCGGATTTGTAAAACTTTTCAAGCACTTAGCACAAGACTTGATCTTTATCTTGAACATCACTTAAGTGTCCGAAACCTACAAATTAAACTTTCGTATTTCTCTCTTAACGTATAACATGTCGAACTAAATTATTTGATTATATGAAATGTTAAGAAAAAGGTTTAGTGAAACAATATTTCATTGTCTTGATAAGTGAATAAAGTAAAGAGGTTTTATTTTATCCAAGGGTATTTATTTTTCTCGCACAAATACAAAATATTTAACAAACAGGCTACCTCAAACAAACATACAATACAGAAAAAATTGCCCAACGCGGATGCATTTCCTTCATGAACATAAATTCCATGGCCTTGTTAAAAATATCTAATGTCATCTATGTTTTTTCCTCCGGAATTTTATCGAAATATGTATTGATAGATTTTCTATGAACCAAAATAATACAGTGGGAGATAAGTAATTCTGATATTTTTTCCTCCGTAGTACATAAAATTTGCAAGTAAAGGAAAAAGCTGCACTTAAAGCCTCGACTTAATGTGTTCATGCAAAATGGAGAAATTAAAAAATTTATAAACATGTTAAAATTTTTACCCGAAAATTTTTAAAGTAAAATGCCCAAAACTGTCATCAAATTATTTTTAAATGTGTTAAAAAGTTGATTTAAATTAAAGTAGATAATTTTTTTATGTAATTTAAAATAAACCTGAAATCTGTGGATTCTTGTGTTTGAATATGTTATTTTTTTTCTTTTTTTTGCATCAAACATTAATTTTCCCTTTAAACAGAACGAGAATTTTCAAAAAAGAAATGCTTGATAAATTTAGGCAGTTTGTCAAAATTTTTATTAAGAATTTAAAAAAAGATATAAACCGTCGATTGCTAATGATTTATCTGAAAAATAATGCAATATTTTTTTGAAATAAACTAAAAATTGACTTAAGTGACATTTTGAGAACTTTTAACGCTAGAATGTCCCTTTATTTTGTGTTGTTATTTTAAGGGCTTTAAAGTCATTCTAAAAGAGAAAATACTACTATTAATTCATAAAAAAGTTTATTTTTAAAAAAGGTATTGTAGAATAATATATAATACATATCCTATCTTGAATTTAAAAATCTTGAATAATCTTTTTATATATACATTTCAAAGTATTATCTTGATTTTAAAATCGTTGCCAAAAATCTTTAATATAGACTTAATGTACGCGGATCTTGAAATTAATTTGTAATAATATTAAAGATATTTAATGTTATATAAATTCAAAATTTTATGATTCATATCAGTTCTTTTCTATTCCAAAATATTTTGTTCATATAGGAAATAACTTCGTAAAACTTTTAATTAAACACTCAGGAAGGAACTTAGAAATTTAAAATCATACCAGAATTTTTCACATTGCACAAAAGAAACAAAAATTATAATTGTTGTGAATAACTGACAAACGATAATTATTAATTTTAAGCAAAGTTCTTTGGAAGACACGTGGCGATGACGGCTCGGAAAAGAGTTTGGTAAACATATTGCATTTATATAAAATTAAAATCTGGAATCCATACGTGGGGAAGGCAAAGTGCACATAATAGTTTAAGGTCTGTAATATTTGAATCGCTTCATTAAAAAAAAGGCTTTCCATGTCGAAATGCGAAGATAACACAAACATTCGATTACTAAAATTCTCAATGTGCATGAACTCGGGACGCATTTATTGAATTCCGGAACGTCGGACGGTGCGAGTTCTCTATATGAACAACATAAAGAACGAGCTTTAAGAAAAACTGGCGGTTCTATCTGATCTACGATCAAGCCCCGGACATTCGTTCCCCGAATCTCCGATAAGATTGCGCGAATCATGCGCCTTAACTTGACCTTTAGATGAACCGCGATGACCTATTAGCACGACTTAAAGGAAAAGTTACAAAATAACCTCCTCAAATACGGCACTGACCTCCTAATTACATTAATTTCACAAGATCCAGAGCAAAGTTGTTTCTTAGTGACAGGAAGGACCTCAGATTAAGCATTGAAATTTCACTAAGGCGCATTATCACATTACGTATGCATTATCTCGTGTAGAGTAATCGCCAACCTGAGGTTTATATATCCAGATATACACAGATTTTAAAACGATAGAATTGGAAACTTTTAATTTCCATGTATTAAGTTATTTTCGTGCGTGTTCTATACCCCCTCAAATGCAGAATATGAAAAAGAAATTTATATAGAAACTAATTTTAAAAAAATTGCAAGTGTAAAAACGGAGTTCTCCATAATAAATGGGTATAAGGCTATTAAAATACTTATTTGTTCTTTTATTCAGTTAAAAAATTAAATAATCATGTATTTTTATTCCTTTATATTATTTATTTTTAAAAAATGTAAAAGTGAAGAAATGCAGTTGCAATTTAATTCATCAAATTAGTATTACAAAATTTTCAAAATATATTTTTCTGTTATTAAGTTTAATAATATATTATATTGTGGAACCACTTAAGTGTTTTTTCATTTTTTCCAACTTCCTAAACAGTTCTGTGGTCACTTTCTCTCTCAATATTACAGTTCATACATCTCATAAACATTGCAAACCTGAATCGGGCATTGGTTATCCGAGACTGTGAATTTCGTGGTTGTAAATCTTTAAGAGAATTTGAGGCATAATTTCTTTTAAATAACATTAAAAAGTAATCAATGCCAAAGAAGAAATTGACCTTAATTTATGTTAAGCTCTTCACTCTCTTTTGGGTAAAAATATCATGTTAACGAGTAAAATTCCTATTTATTCGATTGTCTTTCAAACGCATAAAAGAAAGGCTGATTGGCATCTTCTTTCGGCGTAAACCAAAATTAATTCTGGAACTCTCTCGTATTTACATTATACTTTTCTACTCACAAGAAATAATTAACACTCTTGAATAAAACCACGCTAACACCGATTCAAAAAATATCACAAATTTTAATCTCAGTAACCACAATTTCGCATAAGGCACAAATGACACACACAGTCACTGTCGAATTTTCATTCCAGTGTTACTCCCAGTATCGTCCTTTTATAGTCCCGGAAGGACCTTCTGGAAGTTTCTCTTAAAAAAATCCCCCAAGGGCCTTCTAGATTTTTTTAGATGAACCAGTTTTTGTCGCTCAGGTCATACCTATTCAGCTACTGTTATTGATGGACCCCCCATGGATCTGCAAATGATTTTTCCTACCACGATGTGGTTTCGAAAGGGAAGCAAACACTCTAAAATTTTCGTAACAATATCTGTTGTAAAACCCCATGTAAAGCATAAAAAGATAGTGCTGTCCGAAAACGCTATTTAATTGAAAATAAAAATACAAAAGTCTTCATTTTAAAACATAATAAGCACTTTATATATAATTTTGTAATGTTACGAAACGTATTCTCGTTGTATTTCGTCTTGGTTTAAAAGTATCTCAGCTGAAGAAACTTTGACTACCAAAAGATCGATTAATACGAAAGGCCTAGTCAATGGATTCAAGTACATTAAATAGGGTAAACTTGGCCAATTTGGGCACCTAAACACTTAATTTTGAAAATATGCTACTCTAAAACACTCCATTTTCCCGAAATTAAGATATTTAAAACTTTAAAGTGTGGTCTTTCTAAAAGTATATGAATAAACTCTTAACTTTTGTTGCTATGTGTATAAAGAATCTCCAAAACAAATTTTGCAATTGTCCATATTTGACTAAAACTTTAGGTAATATGGACACAATTATACTGGAAATACGTGGGAAAGTTGCATTATAAAAATGACAAGAGAAACTGTTATCTCTAGATTTGCCTTTTCCAAACAGAAATGCATTTTTACACAAATTACATAGTTGGCAAATGGTAAGAAGTAAAATTAAACCCTTGTTATTAAACAAATTCTATCACAAAAAATGTCAGTTTTTATCAATAAATTAAAAGTAATTGAGTGGTGAAAATCAGATAATATATTAAATAGACACAAATTATTACAAACTTAAGGAAAAACACTTAATGAGAACTTTCCCTTGTATCAAACATTCATCGTTAGAATAAAAGGGGCCACCCTCTTCCTCGTGGAATTAGGATGAAAAAGAGCCACAACATTGCACCCATTCCTATCCTTGATTTTCATCATAATAGTTAGCTCCACAAACAGGACAAATGCAGGATGCCTTTTTTTTTGCTGCTGTTCACTTTTGCTCCACGTTTTACCCTTACACCTTCTCTACGACCTCCATAGAAGTCAGACCTGCATTTGTCAGCTTCCTTGCAACGTTCTCATGTCTTCCACGACTTGCGCCGGTTGTTTTCAGCGTTGGAATTGGATTCAACTCCTCCAAAAGGGCTACTGCTGGAGGAGTCATGTGCTGTTCTATATAACTTGGCCTATGTTATTACAATGAAGGGATTTACGGAAGGAAGATGAACTCAAATGACGTGTAGGACGAGAAGATGGTCCGGGAGTAGGGTTGGAAAGCATTACTTCATATCAGAGCATTGCTGTCCGTATTACCCTTAATCTCACCGCCCATATTTGCTCTAGTGACATTATTCAATAGTTGGTATTACTACCGAAGGGAGAAAGAACGAAACCGCCCGTTCCCGCAAATGGATACTATACTCGCATAAGATTGTACCCATTTATAGGTTTCGTGAAAAATTACTCATTTTGCGTGTTAAATCTTAAGATAACTAAAATATAACAACAACCCCAATTTGAAATATCAGGTAGCTATACTTACATTAGAAATTATCTATCTGCACTTCTATTTGAACCACACAACACACAAACAAATCACGTAGTCGCCATGACATTTGAGTATGGCCAACGCCAAAGAGCGAATGCCCTTACTCAAAACCATTACATATAATACGGGTGCTTAAATGTACCCATATTACCTTAATAATCATATTGCCAAGTTTACCCTATATATAAACACTTAAATCTTTTTCATTGTTATAGGCAAAAAAAAGTTGCATTGTCGTGTACTTGCGAACCAAATGCAACTTCTATGCACTTTTAATTCATTGGTTATATCTAAAAAATATTTCTCGGTACATTTTCCATGAACTTTAAATACTTATCAGTGTTTTATTTCATATGTGTAACAAATAAAGGTGGGAAGAAGGAAATGAGATATTGAAACTGAGAGCATGTTCTTGAACTGAAAAAGGAATTGTATAAAAATTATTTAACTTACATAGTTTAACTTTTGTAAGAAGTGTTCTTATCTCACCTTTTTGTGTATTATGTATCACATAGCATTACAATTCAGTGATTCCAGGATATATCTAGTATTACTGTGTCATATCATAGAAATATAATATGCAATGAATTAGTTCACTGTGATAAATAATACAAAATAACCAATGACTTCAAGTCTTTATAATCATGTAAAGGATAGTCTTTTCCTCTTGTAGGATGTCATTTTGACAAGTGGGTGCTCCCATGCCCTGGAGATGTGCATTTTGGGACTGGCCAATCCAGGACAAAACATTTTAATTCCACGTCCTGGATTCTCCATCTACAAGACTATCGCTCAATCCATGGAAATTGAGACCAAATCTTACGACCTGTTGGTAAGAAAGACTTGCAATCTGATTCTAAAAATAATTGTAATGTGTAATACTTTTTTATTCTATTATATCGGTTTCGATTGCAAGAAATGTATGAGACAATGGGAGTTTATTGTACATTTTGAATTTACCAGTTGTCAAGTCTTATATGGCGTAGTATGGAATTTTTCTTATTTAAGCTTCGGCTTGTGATATGGCATTGGTAGAAAAGGGTCATGGTCGTGAATTTGTTGTCGAGTCGTAGGTTTGAGTTCTGATGCTAGTGGATACGCCATAGAAGGGCTGATACAAGCCAAATTAATTGAGGCTCAAAGTTAAAATAGGGCTAAAAAAGCCTGAGACTTAACTGAGCTTAGTGCTGTGTGGAAATTTAGAGAGTAGGGTGCCAAAGCTCAGGTGTCGTCCTCGTCACTTGACCATGATTTAAAATTACAATGTCCTTCCCCAAAGACCCACGCACAGCGTCAAAGTGCGATGGTAAAAAAAATCGAACAAAAATTAAATCCGCTATCTCCCCATCGGGAGCATAACAACTGTTGCTATTTAACTCTTGTAGCTCTAGAAGTTCCTTAACACTTCAAAAAGGGGCTAGGTAGTCCGTAAAGGGACCCCGGTCGACACAAAGCTTGGTTTGGAAGTTTGGAGAATAAAGGTACTTTGGGTGTTGTACGCTTAAGCCCCTACCATGTTTAAAATTCTTCAGGTTTGTTGCCAATAGATGTCATGTTTTAAAGAAACATTAACTTAAGTCAAACCAGCCATGCTCTTTTTTTGCTTAAAGAAAACGGGCTGTCGACTTAGATGTCATCTGATTGTTGTTTGTAATGAAAAGTTTTTCACCAATAGCTCATTGTCTAGTTCTTATGTAATATAAAACTAAAGAAAGGGTCGAATATATGGGGTATATATATATTATATATATATATATATATATCCACTGTAATGAATCTTCTCTGTGCAGCCTAACTTGGGGTGGCAAGTGGATCTGGCTCATTTGGAGTCGCAGATTGACAGCCAAACTGCAGCTATCGTCATCAACAACCCTTCCAACCCGTGCGGATCGGTGTTCTCCAAGCGACACCTCAAGGCCATTGTTGAAGTCGCCAACAGAAACTGCGTGCCCATCATAGCGGATGAGATATACGAAGACTTTGTATGTACTATGCTTTTTTCTGTTTTATGCTAGTGTTGTGTTCACCACTACGAAACTATAGATTAATAGAAATGTATTATTTTTTACCTTTCTAACTGCACTGTTGCTATCACCTAAACTAGGTTATGTGTTTATATATTCATCACGTAGATATTTCAGGTTTGTTCTTAAATTCTGATCACGAGTTAACGAAATTTATTTATTGGTATATTTTTGTTATAGAAAGCAAAATTTTTTTTTTAAAAATATTTTGAATTTTGTGGACGATTACTTGTGAATTTTACAAAGTTCTGAAAAGTTATTATTCGAGAAAAATTATTATTGAAACTTTTCGTTTTGTGTTATATTTGCTCATTTTGTACACAACTTATTTATTGAATTTCAATATCCTTTTCCTCAAACGGACCACAAATGTAATCTAAAGATACATTAGCTTTATAGTATAATTTAATCTGAATTAAAGTAATAGTAGTGAGTGATATTTTCAGAGGAAAAAACACGTATTGCAGATTTTTTTTTTCTGCGAGAAAACAGCAATTTCATTTAGTATTATATTAAACATTATTTTGCAAAATATGTGAATAAATTACAATTGGAACGCATTTTTCCAGGCAATAGCTGTAATACGCAGGTGGCTATCAAAATAATGGAAACACCAATGAATAAAAGTGACATTTTTAACACATTTCGTAAGCATTAAAATACAATAATAGATACCGGTTTTTTGTTATAAAGAGAAATATATATATTCTGGTAGAATATGGTAATTTTATTGAAGTTCTGTAACTCTTGTATTTTTTTTTCGAAGGCTTAAAATGTCGGACCTCTCAGATTTTCAAAGAAATCAAATTGTAGGAGCTCGTCTAACTTGAGCAAAAGGACCGAAACATCCCAATTTTAAGGCGTTTCTATAGGTAAAGTATTTAAAGTCATGACAGCATGCACACAGCGTGGCAAGATGGGCTCGGCAAAGCAAAATAGTTGACGGAAAGAGAAGCTCGGTGAAAGAAACCGACGGGTATTGAAACGGATTTTAATGTCTAAATGCGAACAACTGCAGCGAAAGTGACCGCATAGCTCAATCAGCATCTAGATTCTTCTGTGTCAATGATTACAGTGTGAAGGTACCTTCATAAACAGAACATTTACAGCAGAGCAGCAATTCCCAAAGCACTTGACACAGATGTTAATGCCAAACATCGTCTGCAGTGGTGTCACACTCACAAAACCTGGTCGACTGATAAGTGAAGAATGTAATATGGTCTGACGAATCGTCTTTTACACTTTTCCCTACAACATGGGTGACGATTGGAAGACACCTGAACAAGCGCATGATCTTTCCAACTGTCAAGCGTGGAGGTGGATTTGTCATGATAAGAGCAGCCGTGTCGTGGTTTTCTGCTGGACCAGTTGTAACCCTGAAAAAAAAGATCACTGGAGAGAAGAATAGAGAAAGCTGGCCAGGTCCATCCTATTGATGCTACGTTTTTAACCTTAAGAATTTATTACAATCCATATTCGATTTAGTTTGTACTAAAACGGAAGAATTAAAATTGTTACGAAATAAGATGAAAGTTTAAATTTTTAAGTTTATTTTGAGATTAAAAGAATTAAAAAAATCCCCCCACACTTATCTGAAGAGCAGGGAAAAGGGGGCTCCACGATAGTGGTCGCAAAACAGCGTAGTCGCCCATCCAGTATAGTTTAGCGAGCTGACGCTGTGCCGTGGGGACTGGGCGAATCTCGGGGGGAAATGGATGTTTGTAATGTATAGTGCCTGCGGGGCAGGGGGGGGTACGTAAATAGCCCGAGCCGCAAGTCCTCCGTGTGGTTGGGGAAGGGGAGGGGGGTGGAAGGTTGACCACCCCCAGAGTTTCTCCCTTTTAAATTTGGGGGGGAATTGAGCCAAATCCGGACCTGTTGGGCTCAAAATTTCAGCCAACGGCAGGCGTTGTGGCCGGTAGCCATGGTATAGGTATCGGATCGGGCTTGCCTTTCACGAAAACACCCCGTACCACCAAAGACCCCCCGGGAGGGCAGCGATGCACGTTAAATCTGTCGAGAGCTAAACCCCCGGTGTGGTCGGTAGTTAGAGAGGGGGCCAGTCAGGTGTCGTCCACGTCACAAACCATGGTTAAAAATTACGTGGTCTGTTCCCAAAAACCCTTTGGGGAGCTGAACAGTGCGACGTTAATATTCAATCAATGAATCAATGAACGACAGGCGTCACTTAGCCCCTTGCCATGATGAATTTGGCCCCGATCTCCTTTTGTCAATCGGGGAAATTAGTAACAACAACAAAATTCGCCTGGATCTACATCTTTCCCTGTGAAAAGCGTTCACCGTGTTTTTTTGCGATCCCATTATAATCTCTACCGCATCACACCAATAATGTCGAGCAGAACTCTTTTCTCCCATTGCAACTCTTTCGTTGATTGGTTGAACGTTTCCGCGGAGAGTTATAATTAGATATTTATGGGTTTAACGAACCCAAGGGCTGCGGACGTACCCTCCTTAAAAATTTTTAAAAACATCCTGTTTTAGGGGGGTGGCCCAAAAAGTAGGGAAAAAAATTTTAAACCCCCATCAATAGCGCAATTGTGCCCCTAATCACTAGGATGTAAACTTTGTTTCCTGCAAGAAATGGAATTTTCCACAATGGTAATACACCTGTCGGTGCCGCGGGACTTTTCCAATCATGGTTTGATGAACTCGAGGATGAAGTTAAACATCTACCTTGGCCCTCAAGTCACCCGACCTCAATATAATTGAACCATTATGGTCTACTTTAAAGCGTTCACTACGGAATCGATATCCTCTACCGGCACCTCTCCCAGAAATGTCCCAATATTTCCGTGAAGAATGGTACAATATTCTTCCAAACACTATTCAGCGCGTATATGGATCGATTCCTTGGCGGCGAATCCAAGCCGTATTACATGCCAAAGGTAGTCCTACTCCATACTAATAAAAGATTCTTTGTGTGAATCTAAGGTGCTTCCATTATTTTGACAACTACCTGTACTTTTGTGGAGAAAAAGCTTAGATTAAAGTTTAAATATTTTTTTATAATCGATATTTGTTTAAATGCTGATTAAAATATTTTCACTGCTACACATAAAAAAAACTACTACTTCTCAAGTGCTTTTCTTAAAAATATTTTTTTACCGTGTATAACTATTATTTCTTTTTGAAAGTATTTAAAGATATAAAGAAATTTATCCCATTATCAAATTTTTCTTGAATTTTAATATTTGATTTGTTTGACAAGACACTTCGCAATTTTAATTCTTTTAAATATTAAATGTTTAAATATATGTAATTGGGTAACACTTGCACTTGTATACAAATTCATATTATTATAAATAACAAAAATACTATTACTTTAATGCACATAATGCAAATCTTTAATCCTTATATAAGTTGAATGGTGGATGAAATGCCTGCTTCCAGTAGGGAAGCTTAAACTCCTGTCATGGAAAAATGGGGAGTAAACATTGGTTCGGCTTTACCTTAGCCCTTTGCTGCTTTAAAATAATTATAGTTAGAGATGAAATTAAAGTTAAAATTAAGAATTTACATGATAATAAAATTGCGTGAAAATTTAAGAATCATTAGGGTGTGAAAAAATGGTGTTGAAAGTGAGTGAGATTACTTCTAGTTATTTAGTGTAATTGTTTGTGAGTTTGTGTATGTGCCGGAAAGACAACTGTGAACGAACTATGGCTAGCCGAGACCGAGCTAGCGCAGTCGGCTTGAAAATCCAGAATAGGGAGGGAGAAAAAACGAGCGACGCGGAGAACCAGATTCTTCGAAAAATTTAATCCTTAAATATAGTGAAATTTTAAATTGACTCCCTAAACATTTTTTATTCAAAATAAGAACAATTAATGGGATACCAGAAAAATAAATCAAGCACGTTTTTCCAAATATTGTTCTGGGAACATTATTACGGAAAAAAAATACAATAATTTTATTGCACACACAATGCGAGTCGAGTCATTCGTAGACATAAATATGTCGGCCAAATTTTATGGGCAATGCAGGGAAAATTCCAGACATGTCTAACGAATGTCGGGCATTTGATACCCGTACTTAGAGATTTAATTCAGCCACATTCCATTAAGTTCTCAGAAAAAAATCGATACCCTACTGCTCAATGATGTTATTCATGAAGACCGAGGAAAATCAGCATAATAATTCCTCTTGGGGCCAGATTTCGAAATTTTTTGGCGTAAATCCCAAAAATTAAGTAAGTTAGACGGTCTTTTAAGAAAAAAGTATAAAAAATTCGGGGAACATTGAATCATAAGGGAAAAAATAAAATATTGTATCGCGCTTGATTCCATTGCTCTAAAATTTCGTAATTACTTCACTTTAGTAGCAAAGCAGAAGTTCTTGGAATTTTCGTACTTTTTTAAGTAATTGTATGCTTGATTTTTTTTCATGAATCTTTCCTTACTTTCTTCGAGTAACAAATTCGAATACTGCATTTGTAATTCACAGAGGAAATGTTATTTTTTTGTTCGCATAGAGTTTTTAATTTTTATATACTTATATCCATTAATTTGATTCAAAATACTTTTTAACCTTTTTTTTTTCAAATAAGTTTTTGAAATTTAAAAAAAAAAAACTTTTAGAACAGAATATGGTACTAAGGCTTTCATGTACAAATATTTGGTACATTATTACGCCTATTTATATTTAATGAAGAAAAATAACTGGTACAGAAGTCGGTTATATTTCAACATATCAATAGATAAATGATCCTAATTTGTATATAAAAAAAGTTCAAAATAGGATTTAGAAAATAATTTGTTCACATTTTTAAAAACATTAAAGAGTGTGCCATTTTTTTCCCTTATAACCATTTTTTTTTTATCTTGCCATGCTTGTTTAGACGCACACAAAGCAGTTATAATATTACGCTGGATGGGCAAAATTCTACATGCTTTGCTTTTTTAAATTATTTTTTTATTTTAGATTTATGTATGAAATAAAATTTTGGATCAAGAAGTCGTCCCATTTTTGGCTTTTCCCGTCAAGAATAGGAAATATTTCCTTTCTCTTTGCTTTTTAAAATTTCTAACAAATTTTTTGCTATTATTACTATTCATAAAATTTTTTACTTTATTTCTAACATAGGAAAATAGAAATAAAAGGAGAAATATGGAGTTGAAGATTACTCATAAAATTTTTAGTTCTAAGAATATATTTATTTTTCAAATTTCAGTTAACTTTAATCTGATTTCAGATTAGAAAACATTTTATTTTTAACACTTCGCCCATTATGTTGCACTCAAGAGCAAATACAGTCTAAAAACACAACGGATATTTTGAATATTCGTTCATTTGATTTAACATTAATACTTCGCAAGTTATAAAATAAGCTGCAATATTTTTAAGCTCTATAAATTAAATAGTTCTTAATCAATATAGATAAATTAAAATCATTCTTCAATTCAAAACTAATGCAATACTTACGAATTGTTTCATATCCTTCAGGTCTTTCGTGGTGAGGAGTTTCATCCCATTGCTACTTTGTCCACTCATGTTCCTATACTGTCTTGCGGAGGTTTGACTAAAAAGTAAGTTTAAGGTTCGGTCCACTAATAAATAATGTTGATAATACACTTAAATATGGGTTATTCCATTAAGAGGTCTCAGGGGTGTTAAATTTCTCTAGAGGTCTAAAAATATAAACAATTTTCAAACAGGTATAATTCTTTTAAATTTAAATTAAATAATTCGAATCTTTTACACATAATTTATAAAGGAATGGGGCTTTAGAAAAGTATAAAATGTTTAAATTATAATCATAATTTTAAAAATTGTAAGCATATGAAAATAAGAAACCTTTCTATGAGACATATTTATTAAATTTTACGTCGCGCATGCTATTTTCTAAAATAGTAGCTTTAATAACTAGCTATAAGTTGATTAATAAAGTTAAATGTATTTTCATTACACTGTAGCTATTTTTATATAAATAGAATAATAACTTCCATATTTTAATAAATAAAAAATACTTTTTTTTAAAAATATTTAAAAAATTGCAATTTTTTTACAAATATTTTGGAATACAAAAGATATATAATACTAAAATTAGGTAGGGCTTAAAGAGTATGATGCATTTTATAATTCTATAAAGTTTTATACATCAGAGGCTTCTATTTTAGAAAATAATTTACGCAACGCAAAAAATACTTAATATTTATCATAGAATTTTCATATGCTTATGATTTTTAAAATTATCATTATAGTTTAAACATTTTATATTTTTCTGTAGCCCCATTATTTTATAAATAATGTGTAAAAGATTCGTATCATTTAACTTAAATTTAAAAGAATTATACCTGTTTGAAAATTGTTTATATTTTCAGACATCTAGAAAAATTTAACACCCCTGAGACCTTTAAAGCTATTCGACATGGGCCTAGTTAGTAACGGTTGGGGTGAAAAAAAAACTTCACATTTTTCCGAAAAAATTAAGATCTTATCTTTCTTAAAACGTTTCCAATTTCTGACTTTTTGGGTACAAATCCTGGTTTTAATCGATGGAGATTTATTAATTTCCCTTGGAAAGTATAAATAATATCTTTCATAACTTAATTGTTCAGTTTAAGGGTCTCAGGGGTATTAAATTTCTATAGGGGGCTGAAAATATAAACAATTTTCATACAGGTATAATTCTTTTAAATTAAATAATTCGAAAATTTTACACAGTATTTATAAAGAAATGGGGCTTCAAAAGGGTGTAAAATGCTTAAAATATAATCATACGAAAATAAGAAACATTCTATATAAGAAATATTAAGTTTTAAGTTGCGCATGCTATTTTCTAAAATATTAGCTTTAATTTACTAGCTATAAGTTGATTTATAAAGTTAAATATATCCTTATTACACTGTAGTATTTTTATATAAATAGAATGATAAATTATATTTTTTAAAAAATAAAACTAAATTTTCAATATTTTTCAAATATTTTGAAATACAAAAGATATATTATTCCTAAATGATATAGGGTTTAAAGAGTATGATACATTTTTTAATTCTATAAAGTTTTATACATCAGAGTCTACTATTTTAGAAAATAGCGTGCGTAACGCAAAATATTCTTCATATTTATTACAGAATTATTTCTTATTTTCATATGCATATAATTTTTAAAATTATGATTATATTTCAAACATTTTGTACTTTTTTGAAGCCATAATCCTTTGTAAATAATGTGTAAAAGATTCGAATTATTTAATTTAAAGGAATTCTACCTGTTTGAAAATTGTTTATATTTTCACCCCTCGAGACAAAATTAACACCCCTCAGACTCCATAATTTATCACACTAAAATATTATTCCTTAAACACCCATGATTTGAATGTAATCGGTCATCCGATATGTAATTTGGAAAAGAGAAAGTTGTGCAGTGTGCTAGTTTAAAAAGTTAATAATGTACCCAGGGAACTTCCGCTGATCAACTAGGGCTATGAGCGTTCTTTCAGGGACCCGACCTTTCTCGTAGTTTCGAGCCAGGATTAGATGACGAAGTCGATATCCAAGCAGGCACCCTACTATCCACATTTATAAAACGCCAAACTTCGAAGATGTTTCAAAGATATCATCTAGAACTTCATTTTTTTTTCATTTGGACGTAACTCAGAACCTTAGATCTATCGTTAAAATCTTTTTGTGCAACGTTAGCGAATCGCAAATTAAAACAAATCCCTTGACTCTGAAATCAGATAAACACTAAGAGAAATACTTCAGGACTATATAAATGTCTTGGCAAGAATAAAAAAAGTTGCAGATTCATTCTTAGCATCTTATAAGTTCGAATGCAGATTCCAAGTTATCCTGAATGGTTAGAACTAATTTACTTTTTATCTAACTCGTCTTCGGAATCTTTACCTAGAAAGAACTAAAAATTTGAAGAAAAATAAAAAACAAATTGGATGTTGTTGGTAATCCGATTGGTTTAAAATAAAAGCATTCTACTCAATCCGTTGTGTAACTCTAATGCGAGGAGTATTTCATTACCCAAAGTTGAGCGAGCCCAAGATTGGCGCTTGTAATACAACAGCCTATTTCACTCGAGGCAACTTTGTGCCAGTCAACTTGTTTCCAGTCACCCTTCCTCTAGTGCGAAGAGAAAGATTATTCCTTTCACACCCGGGTACAAAGTTGACTGAAAAAGGAGTGCCGATGTAAGCAATAAAAAGCCTTCCATTTCAATACACAAGCAGCCACGTGTGCACAGCGCGTGGCTTCCTACAATACACTTTTAATTGAGTTAACCAATGGGAAGGAGGACGGGGTTTTCAAGCGCCAGTTGACCACGTGTGAAGAAACTCAGGCGATTTCTATTCAAAAACTGACTCCCGACTGCCTGCTCCTTCTGTTAGGTGCGGCACAAGTTGACTCGGTGTGAAGTGTCAACTCGTGCTGCTTAATGAGTCAACCTTTCGATCTCTATCTTACTCATCTTTTTCACTTTCTGTGTTTTAGATTCTTGGTTCCCGGATGGAGAATGGGCTGGGTACTCATCCACGACCGTCAAAACATTTTCGGCAAAGAGGTATGGACACGATTTTGACATTCGCTTAGTCACTTTATTTTCAACAAATTATTTTCTTAAATATTTATCACATGAGTTACATTTTAATTTTATTAGGTTGTTTCTCAGAAGATTTAAAACTTCTTCACAAAACGAATATAAAGCTCTTAGTTACAAAAATCAAGGGCGGGAGATATACTGTCAAAATACAAAGCATTAAAACAAAAAGTGTATGATATAAATATAACGTAATAAATTTTAATAGGAATAAAAATATTTTTAAATTTGAATCTTATCTGAGAAAGATATATATACGTATTACTCTTAACAATTTCACTACAAATTTTTTTTATAAAATTATTTAAAAGAAATTTAATTATTTTCAAAAATTAACATTTATACAATATTACTTGTACAATATTATTCCTTTCTAAATAATACTTTTGGTTTCATTCATAACCTTTACATTTTTCCTTTCAATGTAAGTTAATTTTAATGAAAATTTTTTTAAAAAAAGCATGGAGGCCCCAAAAACCCAAATTTAAAGGTTTTGCCAAAAAACAAAAAAATTTTTTCCTCATTCTTAAAAAATAAAAAACCATTTTCAATTTTATTTAGCAAACCTTTACCACCATTTTTCTCTAAAATACACTTGAGAAACGAGGTTGAGAACTCTCTAAATAAATTCATAGAGACATTTGGACTTCTGCCATTCCTTATCTATGGAAACAATTTATATTGTTGCTCATAATGCTACCCATTCTTCATTGGGCCCAAAATTTTTAAAATTAAAATAAATCTGGCTTTGTATCTTTTCATTTTTAAAAAACAAAACCAAATCCAACTTTCATTTTCTCCTTCATAAGCACTAAACCCCTTTTCCCCGAAACCCGCGGGGGCTATCCGGCGCAATAGCTCTCCATCTGCTGACTCTAATTACTCAATAAACTTTATTACTTCGAAAACATAATCTAATATTACATATGTAGACCTGAGAGTTCATTCCCCTCCCCCCAACTCTCCCAAAACATCCCACGGAAAACACCATTTCGAAAACTATCTTAAGGTATAGAAATAATGAAAGGAACAACGGTCGGAATCATGAGATTCACGGAGAAAGATTCAAATATTTATTTCCTTTGTGAAACAAAACTGGATAGTAGCATTCTTATTTTCCTTTAATAGAAGAATATTCAAGAAATAATCTGCCCTTAAAATTTTTTTACTAAGAATATCGTAAATACGGATTTCCTATAAGAATTTTAAGATTCAAAAGCATTTCGCCTGCTTATATTGCCTTTAAAACAGTTCCATGGTTGAAATCTCGGAAAATATCAATACATATTTTAATCTGACGTTTAAATCCAGTTGAGGAATCTTGGTACGAAGTTTGAGCATATTGTAACGTTTTCGTCTCGCAGCTGTGATCGGCGTCTTTGTGGAAATAATCACCATACGTGCAAAGACACCTGTGCAATGTTGAATTATTGCGTAGTACCATCTTGGGTCACCCGTCAACCTTTGACGTCACGAGGGACCCTTATCCCGCTTCTAGCAGGATGTAACGAGATGCTAAAAGAGGTGCCGGCCCCCTGATCTCCGAACAGAGGAAGGGAGAACCAAGGAGAAATACTTTGAACCTTCAAGTGAACGGTCCCCAAAGGGATCCCTCCTCTCATAAACCACTGTTTTGAACTCTAATAATCTTTTAATAAGTTTAATAACTTCAATGTATAATTATGTAAATAATAGCTGTGACATAAATAAACTAAATATTTAAATTAATATCACGTTACTGTTATTTATCTCAAAAGTCACAATTTTATATAAAACAAATTTTGTTTTGTGTAGATTCGCTCTGGGCTCCAGGCCCTCAGCCAGCGCATCATCGGCAGCAATACCATTGTGCAGGGAGCTCTGCCTTCCATCCTGCAGGACACCCCAGAGACCTTTTTCGAAGACAACATCGAAATCGTGCAAGTGAGTATCTGAACATGTATGAATACGCATTTTATAATCAGACATAGGCTATAAGGTTAATATTCCTTCATTTGATATGTGTAATTTCAGTTTTATTATTTATCAAGGAAATAAAATGCCGTATTTATTCGAATTCTAATCATTTTGTATCGATCGAATTTGAACTGAATCGTACTTGTTTTTCATTGCCAATGCTACAAAATATGTGGCTTAGAATCGAAGGTGAAAATTCGCTGGATGGAGGAATTGAACATTGATATTGACGGTTAGAGCAATTACGGGTTCATCTGAACTTTTTAATACCGGTAAAATAAACTAATTCTCATCTTAATTTGTTTAAAAAAAATTTCGTAAATATCAGATATCGAAAAATTTTTTTACGCTATTTTTCCCCCTCAAAACTTATGGAGAATTTGTGGGTGTGGTTTGGAATAGATGGTGGCTCAGATTCGAATTACGGCAAACTTGTCTTAACTAATGACTTCAATGAAACAAAAAATTTAAAGCTTTAAATGAATAATTTGAATTTTTCTTGCAAACATCAAACATTTGTCGGAGATTAGATCCCGCGACCTCTGGATTCGTAAGCACGTAACATACCACTAGATAAAAGTGATCATTCCTGTCCGGAGGCTGTTACTGGCTTATGTAGTTACCACCACAGTACTCCCCCACCAGTGAGTCGGTGGATGGGCGAACGAACGTGGTATTTGTTGTTATGGCGAGCGTATGAGTTGTTACTGCTGCGTCAAGTGGGTCTGACGACTTTTGATTGCTCTTTTTACGAGTAGATGGCGCCACGCCACAGCAGAAGGTTTGCGGGGTTTTTTTCAGCCAAGGTCACCAATGTCGGTTAGAACCTGGCACCTTCGGATACGTAAGCACGTAACATAACCACTATACTAAAATGATCATCTTAGTACGGGGTCTGTTAATGGCTTATGTAGATACTACAGCACACATTTTTTAAAAAAATATGGTACTATAAAAACACATGAATATTGAATGGCTTATTTTAATCGTTCAAATTTCTTATTCAAATTTGACATTGCATCTCTCCATGATTTAAAAATAAATATTCCAAGTATGACATATTTTTATTTTCAATTAAGCGTTCTATTTTATTCTAGATGGGTTGAATATGGTTTATTCTAGATGCGTCAATTTTCGGTTTTTATAATCTCTCAAATCTGTAAATTAAACAAATAAATAAAAAAAATGAAGGAATATTTTAAAATGTAATTGTTTTGACCACTTTCTTTAAATGAAAGATGTTTATTTTGTTTAGCATAGCTATGTACAAGTAAAAAGAAAACATGATTATTTTTTCCTCCTAGATCCTCCAGTATATTAAAGATATTTTTTATGACCCCTTACTGCTCTTTTATCATCTAATGCTTTCTAAAAGCTCAAAACAAAAGAACAGTTTGCAAAGAATAACAAATAATGACTGTCCAAGATAAATTTTATGACTACTTTTCCTATAAAAGATAGTAATAACCGCATATTAATTTTTAATAAAGATGTAAGTCGATAAGTGAACTCTTTTATAATATGCAGTTCGAGAGATTATGTCTAATGGAGAGTGCCATAAAAAGATGACTCATATCTTACGGAGAAATTACTTTTTTTATATGATGTGTACATGATTTCTGCGAATTAATTTAGAACGAGTCTTGTGCTCATTTCTGCTGGTACCAAAATATCCGAATCAAGTGTGCAAACATTGAATTGTTAGTTTTAACCGCGTGTAAAATATCTGCATAAATCCAAATAGGACATTTTTGTGCGTGTTTTCTTTGAAAAGAAAATTCAATCACGACAGTCTTTTTTAAATTTATTTTATTCTACTATTCTCACAGATGGTTATGTTTTCACTTGGGTATCAACTCCATTTATTCTTTCATCTGGCAGATTGGAATGTGTATTTCGAAAGTCAAACATTATAAAAATATCTTTTTCAAAGATCTATATGATTTTGTAAAGAAGAATGAAATTCTTAAAGTTTTATGGAAGATGTTTGTAACCGATCTCTCAATTAACCGGCTACACGGTTGAGAACGGGATGCATAAATATTTGTAGCAAAACGACTTTCACTAGTTCATTTATTTTTGTTAAATACTCTAAATAAACAAAAGAACTGTATATTACAAAGATCTCTGGTGTATGATATCGAGTCAACTTAGATCAGGGGTGTCCAACTCTTGGCCCGGTTAGTATATCGGTACACAATAATGTATAATATCAAAATTTTTCGAGAAATAAAAAAGATAGAAGCAGAGAAGAGATGTTAAGTGTCGGGACACAAACATTAAATTTCTCTTGTTCATTTGTTTATGTTTATTATAATGCAGTATTCGAAATAAACCTACCTTTTTATGAATATTGATTTATTTTGCGGCCCACCTAAAGTTACATTTTGTTTGCTTGGCTCAGGTTAGCCTCTGAGTTTGACACCATTGACGTACATAATGGATTAGAAAATTAAAAATTTTCAACAGTTTATGTAAAATGTAATTAAATGATTTTAAGATTGAAGCAAAATAAAACCAGCACACTAAATGAGTATCAATAAGTGTTTTGAATTTAAAATAAGCAGACGAAAAGATGAATAATTTCAAGAAATCAGCCGATATAGCTTTATATATGGAAACAAAACGTTTTTCGAAAGGATTCCTTACTAAAAGATCCAATATAAAAAAAACTGATTAACTCTAACAAAAGTTTTAAATTAACTGCATTTTACATCAAGAATTCTAACGCAATATGTAAAAATGAATATTCTGCTTAATATCATTCATTTCATAAGTTTTGAAACTTCTGTTTTGAAGTTCAGGAATCAACTCCCTTTCTATGGAAGACGCATGCAATTGGACTGGATAAAATCGTTTCAGAGTCTGATTGAAAACTACACAACTGTGTTAGTCTTAATGCTCGTCACCGAGTTATCTGGGTCACCAATTCGTGTCCGACGTGTCGTGAATTCGAGTTCTGATGCCATTAGAAACCAGCCGTGTAGAGGAGCTAATGCGTGTTAAATCTGTCGAGATACAAAGTCCTCGTGTTGGCGTGGTACGAAGCTCGGAGAGTGGGGGGCCTGCTTAGGTGTTATCCTGGCCACTTGAACGAAGTTCAGAATCTAGAAGTGCGTTGACAATGGCCCTCGCGTTGTTTTAAAAAGTGACAATAATAATAATAAAAAAATTTAAATCGTTTTAAAAAGACTTTTCTTAGCGTTTGTTTAACAAAAATATTTCCTATTGTGTAGGTCGACGGTTTGATGCAACAAAAGGTAGAGCTCATTTATTAATGTGGAAATATTTCCTCTTTCACCGATAAGATTTTTAAAAGCAACTTAAACGCATTGTTACATTTTTAAAATTTTTGCATTAAATCGTGTGTTATGAAAGATAATTTTATTTTTATTCGTATAATAATATAAAATAAAACCAAGCTTGATTAAGACTGTAAACAATTACATTCTTTTTTATGTATGTTTATTTTACTGTGTAATACTTTTAAAGAATATTAAAATAAATACTCACGCGCGTTAAATTTCCCCACCTGAACATATCTCTCAACATAATTGCCAATTCCTACTTACAGGCCAACTTCACGTATGCAAAAAACCCGATACAATCACTCAATACATTTTAAGGAAGGGAATTAACCTAATTTTTATACGAGTTTGTGCCATTTTAACTCGTACATCTCAGTTTTACAGTATTCTTAAAATTTGGAAACATTCCGAAAATGCGCAGTTTTCCGCTTTGCTATATAAAAATAAAAGCCCATTTATCAATACAATACGAAAGATGCAATGTAAAACGCACTTTATATTAGCACAAATAGATCGATTTGTAAAAAGTGAATAAAATTACAAAGTACGGTGTTTTCTGAAGGATTGAGAGTTACGTGTTCGAACGTTTTTAATCGAAACATATGTTAATAGTTCAGGGTTTTTTTCTACCATTATGTGAAAGTTCTTAAAGCTTTATGTACGCCTCAATTATAAAAAGTTGTTATTACTGCCTTAACATTCTGAATACGTTTTCTGTATCCTAGAGAAATGCACACTTGGCGTATTCTATTCTAAATGATGTTCCTGGACTCTGCCCGATCATGCCCAAAGGCGCTATGTACATGATGGTAAGTCAACTTCGTGTTTCTTCTTGCATTTGTGATATTGATCTATAAACTTTTCTGCTTAGACTTTTAAAGCTGACCTGCAAATATTCTCTTTCCACTAATGTTAATTTCATGGCACAAAAGAAGTTTAAACATTTACATAAAATATTAAAGACATACATTAAAACTGAAGAAGTCTCATAACTTTAGCGTTCATTCAAATCTCAGTTTATGTCATTTATGCATCACCACCAGTAAAAACTTTATTTGCTGGAAGTTTACAAAAAAAATCATTATATAGTTATTTATGGGCAGGAATTTTATAAACGATGTCTTTATAAATGTTCAGTAACATTAGCAGCAATCATAGCTAGCCAATCGCATGTACTCCCCGATTATGAATGTAATTATATTACTTAAGGTTCCAATCCATCAGCCAATTAGAATTCTTAAACGCAATGATAATTCTATGGAAATTTTATTTTCCTTCTTTATTCTAGGCTACAGCATTAATTTAAATGCATAAAAGTGCACCTGAAAAGCGCAAAAAGTAACAAAGTTTTTCTAAAAATGAAATTCTCTCCAATTTTTGAAAATATTTAAAATGTTTCTTAAATTTTTGAAACTACAAATAAATTATTAAAATAAATATTACAAATATTTTCAAAAATTGGTGGAAAAAATATTTTAAAGAGAAGCCTTGATTGTTTGCTCCTTTGGATGTACTCGCATATTATACCATCGACCGATTTCACTGAAAAATCATCGCCAAATGCTGTCATCGTATGCGTGAACAAAAATATCGTGTTTGTACAGAGAAAGTATTCCACTACTGGTATTTCACTCACAAGCGCTTGTTGCAAAGTTGCTGAGAGAAAATGGTTGAATGCAGACTTCAGGAGTTTTTGGAGTCAAAGAGCGCCATTAGCGATTGTCGAGCAAGATTTCGAAGGCATAGTCCACTATGAACCAGGTTGTGAAACTCACCCAGGCCGCAAAAGACGTGTTTCACCGAAAGCAATCCACCCTTGCTGTGTTGGTGGATTTCAAAGCTACATATGACAATGTGTGGCATCGCATGATGCTACACAAGCTGAAGAAACAGGAAGTAACTGGAAAGTTATTGCACTGGGTGCATAGCTTCCTCTCACAGAGCAACATCTGGTGCAGGTTTCTCTGCCTGGACAGCAGCGTCAGGGCGTGAGGGCTCCTCAGGGAGAAGTTCTTATTTGTCTTCTCTTCAACATCATGATTGACGGCTTAGAGACAGCCATTCAAAAGTTCCCCGGAGTTTCTTGCTTCTTTTTTGCTGACGACGTGGTAGTTTGGGCCACGGGCAGTAACATTCGCTCCTTGGAAGACGCCTTGAATAGTTCCCTACTTAATCTTGTGACATGGGCCAACAACTACAAAAGGGAAGTCATTGTTGAGAAGACAGTTTCCCAACTCTTCACTCTGTCTACCAAGTAGCAACTTTTCCACCTGGAATATAAAGAACTTCCTCTTAAACAGGTGTCTTTGTCCAAATACCTTGGAATCAATCTCGACAGTAAGCTCCTCTGGGGCATTCACATAGCAGAAACATCAGAAAAGAGCCCAAAACGTCTAAATCTCCTGAAGAGACTAACTGCTACCAAGGATGTTTTATCCACAGTTTATAAAACCTATGTCCGTCCAGTGTTGGACTATGGTTGTGAAGTTGTGACCCCGGAAAGTACAAACAGCCTTTAAAAGTACGACGTCGTTCAGAACAGCTCCCTCAGAATTATAACCGGTGGACCCAAATCAACTTCAATTACAGCAATGCAACTCCAGACCGGCATTGAACCTCTTGGTTGTCGTAGAGACAAATTCACTCTCAAATTTTGTGACAGAGCCAGAAGAGTAGATTGCAGGTATGGGAACGAGTACAGATGTGCAACAGAGACTCGAGATTCAGACTTTTATTCTTTCAAAAGTGGAACTTCTTATGAAGAAACACCAATTTCCGCTACTAATGACTCGCCGTGCTTCTATACAGTTATACCCCACAGTCACTACTGTACTTCCATCTAAACGGCTCAACCTAATTAACATGACATCAAATAAGGCTGATGCCATTCCTGATTATGCTAAATTCCTGCACTCTGGAAACAATTGAAGAAAGATATCCAGTTAATGAGTGGCTCCATATCTACGTTGACGGCTCATACCTACCAGAAACACTCGGAGCCGGCGCGTAATGGTTCTGTAGGGCGTTTGAGAGCTCATTGGCCGTGGGAAAAAACTTCAACTACGATGGTGAGGCCTTGGCTGTCTGTGAAGCTGTCTGTATTTACTAGCTTCTGGCCTTGCTCCTGCGAAAGTTGTCTTCATAGACTCCCAAGCTTTTTGTTTTAAGCAGTAATAACATAATTCAGTGGCGAACTAAAATTGCGGAGCTAATATCATATGAATAGACTGTGACCTTACAGTGGGTTCCAAGTCATGTTAGTACCCCTGGCAATGAGAGTCGACCAAGCCAAGCAGAGAGCTGAGTCATTCCAACCGGAAGTTCCCTTGACTATCAGAAGAGCAAAGAGCATTATTTCCACATTCATTGACAAATATATTTACCAAACACATTCATATATTCCTTGACCGTTATCCAAACACCAAGACTCTTGGGAAGCCATGGGAAACTCTGACCACTGTGGGTCCAGTCCCGAGGCACCTGGAGGTTCCGAGGGTCTTGCCCACTTTCGCCTATTCGGAAATGACTTTTTGGTAGTATACCTCCACTGGCTTGGCCTGGCTGCTGACGAGACCTTTCCACTCTGCGGCCATGCTAGAATGGATGGCGACCACCTGCTCCAATGCACTGGACTCGTTGAATACCCGACTGACGACATCGTCAGTTGATACTGGGAGGCTCGGCGTCAAATGGCCAAGAAGCCAAGCACGGGTGTTAGATAAAAAAAATTGCAATAATACTGGTTGCATTTGGCGATGAGTTCAGTTTATGAATTGGCCCATGTATAATACGCAAGTCCCCTTTGTTGCATTCAAATTGATGCTTTAACCAAGGTTTGAGTAGAAAAGAAGAAATTCCATGTATAGGGTTCATTTGGTACTTATTGGTAATAGGAAATATAAAACCAAATATGGCGACATGCAGGAAATGCTTCAAATTCTGTTCCGTCAGAGTGTTTATAGTGAATATACCTTATCGGATAAAATCAACAATGTTCCTATTGGCGACAATTATGCGAAGTATTCTCCAATTCATAGTCCCTGTATTAAGTACCATTACGTTCCTGAACTCAAAGTGACCTGTAGATGAGATCGAAATGCTTAGAATGCTCTACAGTCCGTCAGGAACCAATACGTCCCTAAGAAAATTGTTTCCATTCTTATAAGAAAATTGTTTCCATTCTTATAAGAAAATTGTTTCCATTCTTATAAGAAAATTGTTTCCATTTTTATAAGAAAATTGTTTCCATTCTTATAAGAAAATTGTTTCCATTCTTATAAGAAAATTGTTTCCATTTTTATAAGAAAATTGTTTCCATTTTTATAAGAAAATTGTTTCCATTTTTATAAGAAAATTGTTTCCATTTTTATAAGAAAATTGTTTCCATTTTTATAAGAAAATTGTTTCCATTTTTATAAGAAAATTGTTTCCATTTTATAAGAAAATTGTTTCCATTTTTATAAGAAAATTGTTTCCATTTTTATAAGAAAATTGTTTCCATTTTTTATAAGAAAATTGTTTCCATTTTTTATAAGAAAATTGTTTCCATTTTTATAAGAAATTGTTTCCATTTTTATAAGAAAATTGTTTCCATTTTTATAAGAAAAATTGTTTCCATTTTATAAGAAAATTGTTTCCATTTTATAAGAAAATTGTTTCCATTCTTATAAGAAAATTTTTTGTTTTTTTCTTATAGGTTGGCATCCAAAAAACTTCTTTCTCGAAGTTCAAACATGACATGGATTTCGTAGAATGTCTGATGTCAGAACAATCTGTCTTCTGTCTTCCTGGCCGGGTAATTGAATAATTTATATAAAACAATGTTATTGATTTGATATTTTTCCTTAAAAATTTATTTTTTTAACATGTATAATTATTTGTAATATTAGATTACAATTTTGTCTAAAATAACGTTTACAAATGGTGTTCAAAACACGTACTCGGTGATAGAGAAATAAAGTGATTATAGCAAATAAAACGAATAGATTTATTGCAAACAATAGTTATGATTTTACAAGTAGTGTAAAAATAATTGATGCTAAATAGATCACTTGAAAAACAAAGACATCTCTTGAACTTTATTCCATTTGGACCAAATTTAGAACCCATATTTTATACTTAAGATTCTATGGATGTAACACTTTGCAGCATTCAACAAATTCGAATCTAAAAGAAGGAAGAAAATAACGGTGCATCACAAAATACCAAGTCGTATTTGGTTCTACTGAAAATTATTAAATAGGAAGAGAAATAACAAATTTTGTCAATGTTATCTGGTACAGTTTGTCAAATCAAACGTTGATGAAAGTAAACATTCCGATAAAAAGTACTGAAATTATATATAATCTCAATTTAGACACATGAGCTTGTAAATACTTTTAGTAACTTTTACACCATTCTCCTAAGCTAGATTTTTAATTATATTCGATTCGATCAATTTAAACTGTTTGAATGTAACTCTTTTCATTTTGATTTTAAAGTGAATACTCTTAATTTTTTTTTTCTGCTTCACATTTATATTAATGCAGTCGGACCCCTATTTAACTAATTTCACGATTTAACGAATTTTTCCTTTTCCACCGATTTTTAAAGGAAGGCAAATCCTTCTATTTCACAAATAAAACCCAAATTAAAAAATTACTTACACAAACCGAAATTTTTTTACTAGTTTGGATATAAAAATTGGATTTTTTTCCCCTTAAATGACATATTTTTTGCTCGGAACAGAAAAGACTTTTTTTGTTCGTAGCAAATTTCGACAGCGAAGGGCTTAGACCATTTTTTGACTACAGGTGTAGATGAGTCATGAGTATAACCTATCGCGTGAGTTTTGAATATAACAGGAAGTTCCTTTTTGAAACTCCTATCGTTACTGCAACATTTTCTAATGCTAATATAGCAATCGTAATATTACATAAATTTATACTTACAATAGCGTCAACAAATGTTTGAAAAGATAAAAATACGTTCGTATAACACCACAGAAAAGAAAAAACACAGATAAACTGCTTCGGATATCGGGAAGCCTAATGCTGCGTGCAATTTCGGGAAATCCCACAATTAAAATAAAAGAGCGTTAAATCGAAACCGCGCTAAGCGAAACAGCGTTAAGCGGGTTTTACTGTAATCCGATACATATTTGTTTCAATTATTTTAGGATACACTTGTTTACTTATGAATTAATGAATGTTTGGCACAACTTGAGCAAATATGGCCCTTGTACCAACAAAATCAACCCACTAAGGTTTGATTTACGCTGGCATACTTGTGTTGTGATGGTCGCCGACTACATAATCATATTTTGAGAATTTGTTATGTCGTTTCCCTAGAACTTCGAGAAACAAAAAAAAAATTCAGTGGACCTCAGTGTCAACGAAATCTTCAAGCTTCGCCGTAATATATAGAAATACGTCTCCAAATTTATGTTATTGTCATCCTTTTAGAAAAATAGGTTTAAAATTATGCAAAAATGTAATTTTTTTTAAAAAATTAATTTGAATTTAAAATTTTTCTATCAAAAATTTTAAAACCCAATTTTTTTTTTAAAAACATAGGTGCCATTTAAGCCTTTTTGAGCCCTGGCCACAAGATCTACGGCCCCCCGGCTTTTTAAGGGCGAAATTTATAACCAGAAAAAGGGGGAAAATCCGTAACCCGGGGCCATGGGCGCCAGTCCCAATGGATAAACCGGCACTAATAGCATATTCATAGCAATTTTTAAGACGTTTTTATAAATTTCATTTGTATGTAATGGAATCTTTGAACTCGATTTTTACCCATTTTAAAAAGGGCAACAATTCGGGGAAAATTTTACACTTGTCGAGGGCCCATGACAATACAATAATTTCATAATTTTTGTTTCATTGTCCTGACAGGGTTTTTTAAAAATTTAAAGGATTTTAAGGATTTACGAGATTTGGCGACTAATTGCATAAACCGTTTTCAGATTTGGCGACTAATTCCATGTGCCATTTTTAGATTTGGCGACTAATTCCAGATTTAGCAACTAAAAGATTAAATTGCAACCCTAAAACCGCAAAATAGGCTTCTGGTTAGTAAAAAATAAAACAAAAAAAGTTTTTATGTGAAAAAAGGTAGGGCGGGTGGGTGCGTAATTTTTCTGAAAATGGAAATAAAAAAAGACTCATGTATGTGAATAAAAATAATTTATGTTCTAACTGCTAAATATTTTTTATTTTTATAAAGCAATACGTTTAGAAATGATGATACGAATTAACAATATAACAATCCGAGGCCCCGTTCACGGAGAGAATAAATATCTCCTTCAGATCCATTAATTAATATCCATTAAAGAGCAAGACTAATTCCAGCAGCCACATAATTCCGGCCCCAAATATCAAACTCAAGGATAAATTCAACAAAGAATAAATTATAGTTTTTTGAAAATTAAAAAAACAGGCTTTTATTGCAGATCGAACTAAAGAAAGGAAAAATTATAGTTTAAAAAAACCAAACTAAAAAACCCGCTTTTATAGTGAATTGAACTAAAAAGTAAAAAAAATTATTCTTAATATAAGAATAAAATGATTAACGAGAAAATTAAATGTCATTGTTGTAAAAGCGTGGGGTGTGCTTCGTACTACATTTTTACACTAACTCAGCATTTCGGAATAGAACTGGTAAGAAATTATAACAATTGATATAGAGCACCCCACGCTCTTACCCCAATGTAATTAATTTTTTCGTTAATCATTTTATTCTTATATTAAGAATTATTTTTTTTACTTTTTAGTTCGATTCACTATAAAAGCGTGCTTTTTAAACTATAATTTATTTTACCTTTTTTTTATTTAAATGAAAATTTTTCGTAACATGATCACAAAGAGGATTCACATGATCTCCATTAACTAACTTTGTAAAACAATTTAAAACAAATAAAACTATATACAACGAAAAGGTTAAGTTAAACGTTTCTTACTAAATAAACTGAAAAATTATTTGAATATCAGAGGGATTTTGTCAAACTGAAACTATTTAGAGCCACCTGGAGCTCAATCTAATAGCCACAATGGCTCCATGCACGGTATGAGGATTAAAGATGATATGGAAAGTAAAATTCCGCAAAAGAAAAAAAAGTTCAAAAATACTGGTAGGGGTTATTTATGGCGCTGTTGTACCTTACTAAACCAAGAAGCAGCATAGCTTCATAGCAAGCAAACTCCAAATTTTTGCTTTCATATGTGACAACCGTGCTTGTATAATTTGGGCTTTAAAAACATGTAGACAGCTGTGAAAAATGTTCTCAGTTCAAGTGAATATGCATCTCTCATTAGCAGAAAATATATTATTGGTAAAGCTGTATTATCTTAACCACCCACAGTTTTTAGAGAGCTTAGAACAGTGATTCTCAACCGCTCTGCCGCGGCACTAATGTCTTCCACCAAGTTCTTGAAGTGAGCCGCCAATTTTTTTAAAGTTATTAGTTATATCTGAGAAAAAAATAAAATGTCCGGAACAAAATAATTTGGCCGTTTTATACAAATAAACTTCCCATAAAATTGTTCTTGACCATTTGACAACATTAGAGGAAGGGTTATTCATTACTTCCCAAATTTAGATATAAAAAAAATGATCGGATTCGTTATTTCATTTGTGGATACATCTGTATATGTGAATGAAGGAGAAAAAAAAACTTTAGCTCTGTAATAAGCGAGATCTAATTTTAAAACATTCGAAAGAGACAATTAATTCATTTTGGATTGAAATTACGAAACAACCAAAACAGCTGTAAAAATAATGTTACAATTTTTCATATCTTATTTGTGTGAATTCGAATTTTCAGCATTAACAAATATAAAAATGAGAAAAAGATCGAAGCTTTTTTTAAACGTACATGACGAAATGAAAGTGTCATTATCATTTTTATTACCCATTATAAAAGAAATTATAGAAAGCCATGAAGCTCAAATTTCGCATTAAATGTATTCTTATAATTAATTTGTAATTAATTGCACAATGAACATTTTTTGTCTTTACCATGCATACTATTTTATTTAACATTGAAAATTACGAGGGTGAGTCGGAAAATAAGTTTCCCCTGTTTGCTGTGGACAGAGTTGTGTATGAAAGTCAAAACAAAGAATGAGACATTAAAGATAAGACATAACTTTATTTTTCCACATAAGTATCATGTACACTGAGACATTGTCATACCACTTGATTAGCTTCAAAAAGTCTCCCAGGAAAAACTCAGGGTTTACGGAAGAAGCGTTTATCAGCTATGGGCGAACGACGAAACAGCAGGTGAACGCGCAAGACACCGATACACCATTGGGGTGAGGTTGACAGCGATTAAGCAGATGGATTCGGAAAAAGTGGCCTGGGCTTTTCGGATCTGGTGTTTTTTTGGGTGACAATGCGAGACCACACTCGGCGACGGCAATGCAAAACCATATTGAAATTCTTGGTTGGGAGCGCCTACACTATCTGCTATACAGTCCTGATCTCGCACCAAGTAACTTTCATCTGTTTCCGGCTTTGAAAAAGAATCTCACCAGAAGGCCCTTTGGAAGCAACGCTGAAGTCAAACAAGCTGCGAAAAGCTTCTTCCATATGCAAAACCCTGAATTTTTCCTGGAGCCCTTTTTGAAGCTTATCAAGCGATATGACAAATGTTTCAATGTACTTGGTACTTATGTGGAAAAATAAAGAGTTTTGTCTTATCTTTAATGTCTCATTCTATGCTTTGACTTTTATACACAACTCTGACCACACAGTCGACAGGGGAACTTATTTTCCGACTCACCCTCGTATTATCATAAACTATTTTGCATAGTGTATTTCAGATAAGTAAAATTCTTTTCAACTTTTTTTAATTGTTAGTGTGCCGCCAAATTTTGAAACTGTTAAAAGTGTACCGAAAAAAAAAGTTGAGAATTATTGGCTTAGAACCAAACAGAAGCTGCGTAAGAGAACTTGATCGCGTAATGTTTTGAAAGGAATGAGTTAGAAGTTCTCGCTGACACTTCGTCAGGCAGAGGACGTGAGCCTGTGTCAGAAGAGGTGATGAAACTGATGTTGCAACTGTAATCGAGGACGGATCACAGGGAACCATTGTTAATAGTGTGAAATATTACTTGTTACATGTTGAACACAGCCGTTGGAAATGTTGAGCAGAGAATGCACGGTCTCCGAGAACGGCAGTCATATTGAATGTGGTCGGGTTCCTTGCCACGGAAGTGAATGTTATGAATAAAAATTTCAGTGTTACTTTGTTAGCGCTATTATTTTTTTCTTGACACTTTTTGTATTGTATACCGCCAAAAATCAACCTATCGGCGATTTTTGGAACAATTTTTTTTAACTATGCAATCTCACTTTTCATATCATTTTTCGTCTCCTCTCCAAATTTGATGATGTTTCTTTAATTACATCCGAGCTACAGGTGACTCTGATTAGCGTCCGTTTAAAGAAGAAATGCCCTTTATAAAGCGCGGATACTCTGATTGATCTGTCAACTGTTTCCGCAACTGACTAAAAATAGAATTTGTGAAAAAGAATAATTCTATAGTTCAAATTTTGTCCTGGACTTTGCAGTGTGATTGTATTTTGTTGTAGTAATGCTTGTAGAATAAATGATATTTTGAATACAGTTATTGTAAAGAGTAATTGGATGAAATATTGTGAACAATATTTTTATGTGCAAATAAATTAACTGGATTTGCTGATTAGAGATTGTTTAACTGATTGATCTTTTATTTTCAGTGCTTTGACTATCCGAACTACTTCCGTATTGTCCTGACAGTGCCAGAACCGTTGATGATAGAAGCATGCGATCGTATCAAGGAGTTCTGCACTAATCACTATACCCTTGACACCCCCACTTCTAGCTTCAATACAGAGATGCTACTTAAAAATCAAATGCCCCTGCAAGTGTGAAAGTCGCTTTGATGTGTATTCTAAACGTGTGCTCTATTTACACTATAACTATAAAATCTTTATATTTACTAACAAGAAAAGAATATTATTCTACTGTGCAATTTTTGACAAAGTCAAGTAACCGCAAAATATGATTTTGAAAATTTGTATTAATGCTTTCAAGCAAACATGTTACTTAAAATATAAATTTTTATTTCATTGTATAGTATAATACCTGTAGTTCGATTTGTTTTGCTGTATGTCGATGGTTAGGTTTCCTGAACACGCCATTGTGTATTTATTACAACTAAATGGCAATACCTAGGGGATTTTGAGTGTAACTGTAACCAAATTACATTCAATGTTCGTTTATAAAGCTCTTTTTAGATACAAATACGGGTAATATGATGGTACAGAGAAATATTTCTCTAAAATGTTTAAATACCAAGCGATTTTATTGTTGATTAGTAAAATGACCATTACTAATTGCCCCACAAAAAAAAATTTTATATTGGTATTTCAACCACTCAAGACACAATATATATATTTTTTATGGTGGTTTATTTTATGACATGACTAAAAACATGACGCTACTCTTTTCAATTATTTTAAATCCTCTCTGTATTTCTTGTGTTTTTTAAAATTTAACTTTTAATATATATAATTTGATATTTTTAGTAATTTACAATAAACTTTTTTGGTTTATAATATATTTTTATCCCTTTTCCCTCTTTTGAAAAGTGCTTTTTTAAAAAGATACCATTATCCATCAATACAAATATTTTTCATAATTATCTTAACATTTGTATAATTTAATTTTAAAAAACAGATTATTTGAAATTTTTTAAATGAATTTATAAAAGATGGAGAGATATGTATTAAATTATTTAAATTAAAATTCATTATATTTTTTTAATTATTTAGAATATTTAAAGTATTTTGATTATCGGAACAAATTGATTCAATTGTTCCGAATCGATAATTTTTAATATATGATTTTGAATTTTAAAAAAAAAATTGCTTTGATAGTTAGTGGAAGTAAAAATAATAATCAATGTGTTAAGTAATGGCATTATGTATATTGTTCAGGAAACAATTTTTTTTAAGTATATATTTTGTTTATATTTCCATATCATTGAAATTTATTATTTATAAATACTACAGAATTACCGAGAAATATTTGTCAATTTTTCTAGTAGTAATAAAGTTATACTAAGAACTATACAAGTAATATTTTTGTTTCGGAAAACCCTTTACAATTTCCCTTTCTTTAAAACTTCTCGAAAATTTCCCTTACTTCTTTTCCGCAGCAGTGTATAAATGTTAAAATCAAAGGGGAAGAACCGAATAAATGTTTTTGCCGAGCCTTGTCTTTTGAGTTTTCTTTTTGAAAAGCTTATCAAATATTTAAACACCATTCCACTCACGTATGATAATGACCTTAATTGAAGAATAAAATAAAAATATAAAATGGCCTAAAATAAAACTAACAATCTTTTTAAAATTAACTTTTTAGACCCAAAAAAGGGTTGGCAAGGGTTTATATTGTGAAAAATAAACAAAAATTCTTTTTCCTAATCTTGAAAAAAGTTTTTTTATTAAAAATTGACAGTTTTTCGTTTTTGGTAGTATTATTATACATGCTTCAGAATCCTTTTTTACACTCGTAAGGATAATTTTATAGATAATGGCTTATCCAATTATGAAAAAACCAATTTTTGAATTAGGCAATAACAATTACTGAAAATTATGAAATTTTCTACAACAGTATTAATAACTCGCAATTTTAAATTTTGTTAAGAAAATTAAATTTTTACAAGTTTTTTTAAACTTATCCCAATTTGATTACACTTTTGTTTTTTTTAATTTTTTTTTAAATTAAATTTTCTTAATAAAAAAGGGGTTTATGAAAAAATATATCTCATTATTTTTTTTTTTAAAAAGGGCCACTTTTATCAAAGGATTATGGTCCGAAAACGGGGCCCCCAATATCCCCGGGTTCGGCCCCGGGTTTCCCGAAAACCCCCGGTAGGGGCGGGGCCCAGTGAAAATTTAAAATCTGTCGAGCTCTTTTTCCCCCCCCCGTTGTTTTTGGGTAGTTAGCGGGTTTTTTCCATTTAAAAGGTTTTGTCCTCATCGCGCCCCGGTAGCCAGTGGTCAAGGTACCCGGATCAGGGCCCGGCCTTGTCACAGTTCGAGTTTAATACCTTTAAAAAGGTCGCCGTGGGGGGGGATGCGTTAAATCTGTCGGGGGCTAAAATTTATTGGGGTGGTTTTGGGGGGAAAGGGGAAAGGGAAGGTGCCAGCCCCGGGTGTCGTCCCGTCCCTTGACCATGGTTCAAAATGACCAAAGGCCCCAACCCTTTTTAAAACCTGAACAGTGTGACCTTAATATTCACTCACTCACTCGTCACTTGACCGAGGTTCAAAATGACAATGTCCGTCGGAAAAAGCCGCCATGTTGCTCTCATTCACTCAGTGCATTAAATATATTATAAAAGCTACTGGTATCACATTATAAAAAAATATACTGAGTTTTTTATATTGATTATGACAAAATTCCTGATTCATATTGTAATAATACTTAATTGACACTTTATATATTTTAAATATGTTTAACTGTTTTATAGATTGTCTCAATATAAAGACTGTGGTTTTTTTTCAATTCCTACTATTAACTCACTCTATTTATTTATTTATTTATCTTGGTGGAATTTTCAATCGTCATTAAAATACATTTTAAAGCGCTCCATTAAACTGAGATCTTATATACATCATTATTTTGGATGGCAATACAGTAATTTAATTATAATTAATAAAAATTAATTGTTTAAAAACCCAAATTTTTAAAAAATTTACTAATAAAACCCCGTTGGCGACTTAGCGACAATTTTGGTGATTTTTTGCCCAAAACTTAAAAATTTTTTTTCCCACTTTTTAAAAAACATTCGGTTGAATTAAAATTTTAAATAACACGATTGTTTTTGGATAAAATACGATTTTTAATGAAAATTTAAATAAAAAATTACCCTTTCTGTATTCTTTATTTTTAATATACATAAATTATATTAATTTTTTTTTAAATTTTAAAGTAGTTTTAAAAAATAAAATTTTTTTTTTGATCTAACAAGGAGAGGGCACGATTTAAAAATTCATTTGGGAACGGAAAAACTTTTGTAAACAGTAGTCTGCTATGGGGTTTTTTAAAATTTCAATGTAATTCCCCCGAAGGGCCAGTCAATTCCGAAAAACACCCGTTCGAAATTCATACTCTGAGCTTATATCAAGTTATTTTTCTCCTCGATACTACGTCGCTGTGTTTTGATCGTCAGCGTATCCGGGATTATCCGTTGGCCGGGGTTTTTATTCGCGCGGCCCAAAATTCCGGTTTTTATTTTTTTCTCAACCCAATTTATTTTATTATTTATTTTTTTAGGAAAAAAATAATTTTATTTTTTTTTAAAAAATTCATTGGTTTTAAATGATATTCTATATAACTATAGTAACTATTTTACTTTTTTAAAAAACCCCAAAAAAACTAATAAATTTTGATAATTTAAAATTTATAAATAAAATAAAATAAATTAAATAAAAACAAAATTAAATAAATATAAAGTAAAAATAAATTAAATTTTATATAATAAAAATTAAATAAAATAAAAAAAAAAATAAAAAATAAAAAAAAAAATTTTAAAAAATAAAACAAATTAAAAAAAAATATAAATAAAAATAAAAAATTTAAAATTTTAATATAAAAAATTAAAATTTAAAAATAAATAAAAAAATAAAAAAATTAAAATTTTTAATAAAATTAAATAAATAAAATAAAAGTTAACTTTGTCTTTTAAAACTTTTTTTTTTACTTCAAGAACCGAACGATAATTATCATAAAAACATTCAAAACAATTTTTTTACATCTAGCACAGTTAATAAAAAATTACCCAAAAGAATGTTTTTAAAAATAACAAAGGAAAATTGTAAAAAAAAGGGGGTAAAATGGAAAAATTTTAAACAATAGTGAAAACCAAAATCCGTTATTCCCCACTGATTTTTTCATTTTATTGGAATTTGTTTAAAAAATATTTTGTTTTTAAAAAGGTTAAAACCCCCGCTCTTTAAAAAAAAACCCGCCTTTCTCTTGATCAAAATTGGTTTTTTTAAAAAGGAAGTAAATTTTTTTGGCCCCTTTTAAAGGGAAAGGAATAATTTTTAAAAAAAAACAAATTTAAATTTGATTTTTAATTGAAAATAATTGTAGTTAATATAATTTAGTTGTTTTTTTTAAAAAAAGTAAAAAAGTTACTTAATTTTTATAAAAAAATCATTTAAAATCAATGAATCTTTTTTTTAAAAAAAAAAATTAAATTTTAAATTCCTGAAAATAAATAAAAAAAATAAAATTTGGGGAAAAAAAAAATAAAACCAAAATTGGACTTTCCCCAATCCCAAACCCCCCTAAAATTGGAAAAGTACTCCAATACCTTTCCCATTCAAAGCCAGGCGACGGGGTTTTGGGAGAGGGAAAAATTTGTTTTATAAGCTTTATGGTTTTGTTTCGGAAAAGCTTTTTTTCTCCGGGAAATTTAACATTCGGCGGAATTACACACACATTAGGTTTTAATACCCCATTAAAATACTACTGTTACCCCAAAATCTCGTTTCCCCAAAAGGGAAATTTTCCCTTTTTCTTTTCCCCCCCCTTGTAAATAGGAACGACTTAAATTTTTTTTTTTATATTACTTTTGTTTTATTGAAAACCCCCTCTTTTATTTTTTTTTATCTTTGGGGGAATTTCCAATTTGTTAAATTTTAAAAACATTTTAAAGCCTTTTGTGGGCCAAAAATTTTTTACATGGGGGGTTTTTTTGGGTAAAAAAATCAATATATAATTTTTAATTTAAATTTAAAAATTTAAAATTTAAAAACAAATTATTCAAAGAATTGCAAGTACAAAACGCATTGGCATCATTTTTGGTGACTTAGTGACCTTTTGGCGATTTTGGGGGGCCGCGGAGCCGAGTGGTCAAGGTATCGGTTGTTTGACCTTGTCACGGTTCGCCAGTACCACAAAAGACCCGCCGTGTAGGGCAGCGATGCACTTTAAAAATCTGTCGAAGGCTGGAAACGTCCTCCCTTTGGTGTGGTGTGGTGTGGTGGTTAGGAGAGGGGGTGCCAGCCCAGGTGTCGTCCACGTCACTTGACCATGGTTCAAAATTACGTGGTCCTTCGCCAAAAGCCCTCGTGTAGTTGAACAGTGCGGCTTTAATATTCACTCACTCACTCTTAGCGACGTGTCAAAACTTGAAAAGTCTTTTTTCTCACATTTTAAAGCGCTCATTTGAGCTGAAATTTTTTATTCACTATTGTTTTGGGTGACAATACGATAATTTAATTATAATTAATTGACTGAAACTGATTATTTAAAAAATTACAGATACAGCCACTTGGTTTCATTTTTAGCAACTTGGGTCAAAACTTTAAAAGATTTTTTTCCCTCACGTTTTAAAGCATTCAGTTGAACTGAAATTTTATATACACGATTGTTTTGGATGACATTACGATATTTTAATGATATTTAATAAAAACTAATTACCACTTAATGCTGTGATTCTGTCCTATGTGTATACATATTTATATTAATTGTATTTATATTAATTTAATAAAAAGTAGCTAAAATAAAATGTTTCTTTGTTGATCTACGTCGGAATTGACTTAATTTTTTTTTATATTACTTGTTTGAAAAAGATTTACTGTTTCTCGATGATAGATTTTAGTGTAGTTCATTGCATAAACTAAAAAAAAAAAACAAGATATAATAATGATTAAAAAGGGTATTTTTTTGAGAGATTCTTGACCCGCATGTCTCAAGAGCCCATATTATAGGGTCATTTATTAGGTATTTACTTTTTCAAACAATTTAAAGCATCATATAGATAATATTTAGCAATTTTTTTCGATCATTGCTTTCAGCGTCATGCAGATAAACCTTGGCAGAACACAGAGAAAAGAAAAAAAAGGACAGACATTTTGAGGAAAGTGCCGGGGCTATTGATTTCCTGTATCAGCTTATCCATTATTTACACCCGCCTCTTCTGGGGCCAGACGAGACAAACCGTCTATTGTCTCGATTTTCTAATGTCTGAACCAGACTTATAAATGAGCATCTCTATAAGCACTCTCATGTGGCTGGAGGAAGCTTCAGGAGTATAAAAGGTTTTCTGTTTTGAAACTAAAATGTTGTGTTCATAACGCTTTATAAATTTAATTCTAGATGAAATATACATTTTATTAGTATTATGTACTTAAATCTGAAACACAAACTAAAAAATTGTTGAAGGTTTTTAAAAACTGAAAATTTATTGAAAAATTTTGAATATAAATTTATTTTTTAATTATATATATTGTGTGTGTGAGCCTTCCCGGTTGAATGTATACAACATGGATGTTTTTAGAGGAAGCAAAGTCAAAATACAAACAGAATTTTTTTTAAGGAAATAATACACGCACTTCATCCAGTAATGCATGTATAGGAGAAAAGTGACTCATTCATCAAAAGATCTCCGGGACTATTTTACGGACTTTTTTTGGCAGACATGTTATTTTTGTTGAGTAATCATTCTAAGATTGGGTTTTGAAAAATCGTCTCCGGGTTTCTAGGGCGTAATAGATAAAAGAAATCTTGTTTTTGAATTATTAGACCTACACACTTGAAGATTTTCAGGTACGTTTCTTTTGTTGAATAGATATTCGCTAATTACGAGTTTTGCGGAAATCGACTCCGAAGGGTGTGGTGGGGGAGCTACGAGGAAGTAAAAGACAAATATACTTCCGTTTTAGAAATACAAGCTCTGTTCTTTTTAAATTAAGAGGTTAGGACTGTAAGAAAGTTTTTGAATACGATTGAAAACCTACTACTAGGATTTAGACATCAATAATTTAGACAACCTACAGGGATACTGGGTAATGGCTAGTACAATTGTAAAGATAAAGCGGAAAAACAAACACTAAAGGTATATTTATACACATGAGGAAAAGAATTGCAGCTTTTCCATCTACATTCACTGCATGAATAAGCTAATATAAACCCTTCAAAAATACAATTCTTTTTTAAAAAATCATGTTTACTGCAGCAATTTCAACAATAAAATATTTACTGGGTTACATCAAAGCAGCTAAGTTTTTTTTAAAAAAGATTGAAATATTATAAATATATAATTTAACTTTTGTAGTGTATTTATTGCCCAGTTTTCCCTCTTATTTTTTTCTTCTTAGAAACGATTTAATAGTAGAGTGTAGTTACTTACTTTAAGCAAAAGTTTCGAGACTGAGTGAATATTAACGTCGCAATGTTAAGCTACACGAGGGCTTTGGGGGATGGATCTCGTCATTTTGAACTATGGTCAAATGATGAGGACGATACCTGAGCTGGCACCCCCTTCTCCTAACAACCACACCCCGCCAACGGTATCTACTTTCCACAGATTTAACGTTCACGGCGGGTCTTTTGTGGTACTGGACTCGAACTCGTGACAAGCCAGCCACGATCCGATACCTTGAACACTAGGCTACCCCGACCACACAAACAAAAGTTTCGCGAAAAAAATTGTTCCGAATAGTTTTTATTTTGGTCTTCTTACTATATTAATACACCATTTTCATTATAACATGTAATTATAAATATCCTTTTAGCTTTACAGTAAAAACGGAGTTTGGGACATTATTATACAAGAGAAAAAAATGAATTGATTGAAATAGAAAAAAGGTTGGCGTAATGAAGTAGTGGTTCTTAAGCTTTTCAGAAACACGGAATACTTACAAGATTTTTTAACAGTATCAGTACACTCAAGTAATGATTCTCTGCTTCAATTCTCTTTACAGAGAGAGAGAGAGAGAGAGAGATGTTCTTTAATTCCTTTTAGTCCTGAATTCTCCTAGATGCATCACGCGGTATTTAATCCTTTTTATTTATCCGCTTAAGGTATCCAACTACGTTCGGAACCATGATTATAAAAAAGCGCATAAATGGATAATTTTCATATTTAGTGTCACTTAGATTAGAATACATGTATACAAATGTTTTAAGGACATTATGAAAAATTTTTTTTATTTAAATACAATATTTTAGCAAAAAATTAACTTAGAATAACCTTTTTTTCCAAATGTTCTCCTTTTGTAAAAAATACTTCTATTGTATTAATATTTTGCCTGTGTATAACTCAAACCTCTGTACAGAGGCTCAACTATGATTTTTGAAAAATTCAAATTATTTTCAGAGTTACAACCATTTGAAATAATTATCGGCGTATTTTCTTAAAATTTCTCCCTTCTGTTTTCATAAAACATGGATAAACCGACTTCCGAGTTATGCATTTCAAAAATTCTAGTTGAGCCTCTGTAGAGAGGTCTGAGCTGAATAATCTAATTCTAATCTAAGTGACACTAAATATCATAAATATTATCCATTTACGCGCGTTTGCAAAATCACGGTTCCGAACGTAGTCGGATACCAACGGCATTATAGTATCGAAACACATTACGTATGTGTTCTTTTCCTTGCAGTAACACCCTGCTTGGGAGAAATTGAATTTTACAGGGAAAGTTCGCTACAGAGGTGAACATTGTTAGCAGATTGGCGACTTTATCATCATTGGCGACAGTTTGATGACAAATTATAACGCCAAGGAACCAACGAGAACTCACTGGAGTTGATCCTTCCAGAAATTTTACGAGACTTTATAAAGGTCGGTGAGCGATAACTTTAGAGCAATGACCACCTGTTGGTCTACTTTTTCTAATAATTTATCTAATAACATTAAAATTTTGGGCCTTAGAAATATTAATAATACAGAAATCCTCGGGAAAAAAATTTCTCATTTCCTCGAAGCCGTCCGCTCCGCCTCTCGACCAATCAGAAAAAAACAAGAATCCCTCCCCCCCAACACACATCAAAAAGCTTATTACGCTTAAAAAATCGAGTCAAAAGATTAAAACACTTCAAACTCAATCCACAAAACAAATTAAAAAAGAATTCAAACCCACATCAAAAAATAAATTAAAAAACTCAATTGCGAGAATTGGAATACAAGACTAAAATCTCTAAACACAAAGATAACAGCATTTGGCAGCTGCAAAGGTGTCTCCTCAAAGAATAAGCGCTCAAACAGCAAACTTCTAGCAAATACCACTAACAATAATTTTAAGACCAGATAATCATAACCATTTTAATTGCCCATTGCATTGCTGAAACCACAGATAATGTCCTCTCCTCTCACCCCTCCGTTTCTTCTGACCCAAAATAAATTACAGGATATACTAAAAAGATTAAAGCAAATAAAGCACCAGGTTAGGAGATCGTGAAAAATCACTTGCAAAATCGTGAAAATTTTCTGTCTAAAAGCTATTATTATTCTCATCTTCCTTGTTAATATAATATTTATTTTTAATCGTTTCCCAAACAATTGGAAAAACGGTATCGTTTTTCCAATTTAATGCTATCTTCAGCTAATGTTAAGGAATAGGGGCCAAATTCGGAATATTTTTTCAGATATAAAAGTACTCAAACATTAATATTATATTCTGATTACACTATCCTGTAGAGAATCACTTATTTTATCATACTACTCATTTTTATCCGAGTTGACTCATTTTTTCTTTGATAAAATGTGTTTTGCCTTTTTTTCGCTATAACGTAATGCTAAACGAGCTATCCTTCACATGTTAAAAGAAAAAAAACGAATGAGTTACAATGTCACACATTTTCATAAAAATTGAAGCATTTTTTCTATCCGAAAATGTGCTCCGCGTCAAGTTCACGCTATCGTACATATGGCGAAAACAGCCTTAAAAAGTCTGCTAAAAACCCAAGCCTCCCAGATAATTAGTATCAGATTTCTTCCCATTCTTAGAAAAATTAACTGAATTTATTATATTAAATAGACTCAAAGCTCACATCAATAATTCAAATTTCATAACCCCAATCAATACAGTTTCACCCAGCATTCATGAACAATTCACCCACCCCAAAGATTAACAAAAAAATAATTTCTGGATTCCAGAGAAGCAGATCCACTGGAGCTGTTTTTCCAGGTATTCAGATGGCCCTTGATGCAGTCTGTCAAAAAGGATTAATTTATAAATTCATCACAATACAACAACTTTCCTCTCCCTCTAATCCATATAATCAACTCATATTTAACTAACTTTACCCCTTCTAAGTAAAATATATCTACTCACAACATATAAACTGGAATGCCGCGCAAGGCTCCCTACTGGTACACATTCTTTTTAATATATTTTTAAGTAATATTCCCTCTCATAATCAAACTAACATCAGCATGACGTGAAAGACACCGCAATTCTCGCATGTTGTGGCGGTTTGCTTCTCCGCGGAACAAATTTCCGATTTGATTCATGTTTATGTTGATACGAATCTACATGCGTGGCCAAAGCGGCGGTACTACATTTAATGCTAGCAAAATCATTATTTTTTGTATTCGAATAGTTAGATCTATACTGATAACTTTGTCCCGCTTTGTTTTTAAACGAATATTCACTTGCATTAGAACTTTTAGGGTTAGCTAACATTAACGAAGCTTTTCTCTACATTCTACTTCCTTTCTTAAGAGTTCTACTAAATCATTGATATCAAATAATTCATCTGTTTTACGTTGACGATTATATTCTAAATTTAATTCTTCGGGCAACTTTTGTAAAATTATCGGACACAATAAATTACTATATGTACCTGTGTAGCCACCCCCAACGATTGTAATGATCTAATCCGAGTTTCTATATTGAATCATACATTTTTCTTAAACCTGTTACATTAAAACATGATTTTACAGAATCAATTAATAAAAGTTTATGCATATGAGATGAAATAATTACATCTGTTCCTTTCTTTTAATAGTTTTATCGATGCATCATAATTTTGATCTGTAAGCGAAAATTTCCGAAACTGCATTTAAAGCAATTCCCTCAAGATATGTAAACTTTCACACACACACACACACACACACACACACACACACACACACACACACACACACACACACACACACACACACACACACACACACACACACACACACACACACACACACACACACAACTTTAGTTAAAGAATCATTGTTATGAATCGCAACTTCAAAAGAATTCCAGAAGTCCAGAAATTGACTACAATCACCTTGAAAGGTGTGTATGTTTAGCTTAGATAATTTAACAGTTTTAGGAGTTTCGCGTTTCTCTCTCTAAAATAAATAGTATTATCCGTATTAACTGTGCTTGGACCGCTTGTCCTAATTTCCTGTTTGTCAGATAATATTTCTATTTGTCTATGCAGTTTTGTTTTTAAATCTATACCTCTATCTTTATATTCTTCGCAAGAGGATATGTCAGCTGCCATTTCACTTATTTTAATTTGTAATTGTATATTGTTGGGGAGTGGTCCCTATGTGCTTTTGCTCTCAGGAAACCAGACGGGGATGTAGACAAAACACCTTTTATTTTCTCTCTCGGTTGTGCTCCGGGCGTATGTCGGAACACTTGCGATGGGCACCGTAATTCCACGCTCTCGCTCGTCTGATCTCCCACACACACTCTAAAAAACTCTAATTCTCGTTTCGCTAAATACACTTAATCACCGCCGGGCGGGGCCCATTGCGCATGCTCGAACATATATTCTCATCAGCTTTAATCATTTAATTTTTCTACGAGCTGAGACTTTAAGTTCAAAAGCTCCTCAAGTTTTGCCTCTTTATTAAATTCCGCAGAAATTTCCTTACTTAAAGTAGTCTCTATTTTCGTTAAATGTTTAGTGAAAGACATCCTTAAAATTTTCCTTTTCTCTTTTAGCCTTTCAAGATCCATTTTTAAATTTAAACAATTCAATAAATCAATAAATTTGAATAAAGCAAAATGTGCCTACCTCTAATCTTAGCTCCTCACTATGAGTCGTAATACGAGTACATCCAAAAAAATGATCCAAGAAAAAGGATTATCCAATCAATTCCAAAAAAAACAGTCCAATTTATATTCCACTTAAATTTCCATAAAATATCACGTCCGGGTCACCAGAAATCGAGTTGTGTATTCAAGATATCAGTCCTTATTTTTAGGTTTTTAAAAACGTTTATTATGACGACACACAAACAATAAAATATAAATTGAAAACTACTATTTTGTGGGTAGGCACACCCACCGATTTCGGGGATTCCGTTATCGGCCAAAGTTGGTTACAGACTGACTGATACCCCCCATCGGTTAGGGAAGGTCCACACTTATTTCCCTTTAGGGATTACTGAGAAGCAAACCGCCACACGTCATAAAAATCAAGACACAATAACACTAGTTATCAACAGACACCAAGGCTTACTTGAAAACTATTTTAATACTTTAAAATCAAAATTGATGTAGAAAAAACAGTGGCACTCATCTTTACTAAACGTCGAAAAGTAGTGACACAACCCACTTTATATAATACCCAGATTCCGTGGTCTCAGAGCACCGAATATATTTAGGAGTTATTTTGGATAAAGTGCTCATTTGGAAAACATCACATTTTACACAGGGGCGTGATAAATTTCGGTCAGCACTAAGGATAATTTTCCCATTAATTTGCCAGAATTAATTTGATTCTAAAGTGCACTTGGAAAACCAAGTACTGCCCTTCTGTGTCCCATCCTTACATATGCCTCCCCTGTGTGGGCTAACTCAAATCTCAAAATTCTGGTATCCGTATGACACTCAGAGCAAATAGATAAAAAAGAAATAAAAGACATTTATAGGACTCTTAATTTTCAGAATTTTAAATCTTATATTCAAGAATTAGCTATAAATTGTTTCTATAATCTGCAATATACAGAAGATTCTAAAATGTTAAATTTAAAAAATTATATCTCCTATGATAAAATAAAGCGGCCAAGGAGATTTTCCCAGACTCTTATAGTACTTCATAATAATAAATTACCTCGCTATAAGGCAATATGACCTATATTCTGCTAAAATGTAACTGTTTTATTTTATATTCCCTAATTAATGTATCTTTAACTTTAAAATGCTGCTATACCGTATATACATAGATTCAAAATGTCACTATACTTAAGGTAACTTCCATCCCTTTCAGGGCAGCCAACACAGTTTTGTCCCGCTTCAGGCTCTTGTCCAATCATTCACTGCAATTTCCTGATTCTTTCATCGCCCCAACCGATCAGCCAATAAGAACGCACGCTATTCTATGAAACCCTCTTCAAGGAATCATAGACTTGAAAATCTATTTGATAGGAGACTTGACAGAAACACTGCTGGCGCGAGTTCGTGACTAAGCATCACTCAACTACGGACGGCACTTTCATAGACCACGGCTTAAAATTACGAGGTCCATTACCAATAGCCCTCGTGTAGCTTCTTAGGGCTATAAAAGAGATATTCTCAATCAAACCAATCGTTATTTTCGATATTCAACCAGATAGAAAATTTCGCAACTTCTCCCTTCTAATAATTCTAAACATTGCGTTATAACAATCACTCCATTGGTATTGTTATTTTGGACCAGGGGCGTAGGTACTGCCTTATTAATGATATGGGTCCCCCAAGCTACAGGGGCCCTAACATACGTAAGCAAAAAAATGGTGAAATGTTAAAGGTTCCCAAAAAAGAACCCCTGAGAAATTTTTGATACAGGGCCCGTTCAGGACTAGCTACGCCAGTGTTTTGGACAAAAAGGAAACATGCATATATTCTCCTGTCTTTATTATTATGTGCGTTTAATAGCGATATTTGTTTTTAAAACGCTTCTAATGCCTTACGATCGACGGTGTCATATCGAGGCCCACGAAATTCATCGTGGCAAAGGGCTAATTTTAAATCTTTCGTTTGCCACCACTTTTAGCACCATGCAGGTGGCAGTGCGTTTTGACTCCACCCTACCCCAATTGTGAGGGAGAACACCTTGGGGATAATCAGGGGGCACCTCTTTTTCCCTTCCACTAAACCTTCGAGAGACTGTCAGCTCGACAACTATTTTAGACTGCCCCCATGCCGCGAAGGCACTATACATTTACAAACATCCATGCCTTCTCCGGGATTCGAATCCAGGCCTTATGTCACAATAGTTAGTGTCACTATCCAGTACACCATTCAAGAGTGGCTTTTTGAAACGTTGACAGTTTGTTTGCAAATGGGTCTTAGAATATTTTTTTCTGTTTTGAATGTTAATATTCTTATTATTTAAATAATTTATGATTGAAGTAAATATTCCATTTTAATGTGCTAAATATAGTTTTGTATAAGATTAGTCTCAATAATGTCGTTTTAAAAGAAAAAAAAACTGTCCATTGCCTTTTCTTGTCCGTTCTCCTGATCTCTCACCTACTGAGAACATGTAGTCATATTTCCAGAGAGAAATACTTGTTTTTGTGCTTACTAAGGATCATTCCATGAGCGAATGGATGGTATCTCTCCATTCCATTGTCTGAAACAGGGGTGACCAACCCAAATGATCTCGTGGGCCACTTCGGAAGAACTTTACAATCCCGCGGGCCGCATATAAAAATATATCTTTATATTAGATTTGATCTATTACAAACATTTGTTGGAGTGAAAATTTAAAACAGACTGATATATTATTGTTTTCATTGTTTTTCATGTATACAAACATAGATTATACACTGCTGGCCACCGTAAATGCAACACCCTGAAGGAAGCATGCAAATAACATGAAATTACATGCATTAGCGGAGGTGAGAATATGCGAATGATTAGATTTCAGCGCGCAGACACACATCGCGCGCCTGTGGCGCATACCTCAAAAGCGCTATTTAAGGCTTGGAGATTTTCGACGATTTCAAGTTCGGCAATTGTGTTTTCAAAAACGATCGTTATGTCTCGTAGAAACAGCGATCGCTTTTGATCAAGTATCCGAGTTCAACAGGGGAAGGATAGTGGCCTACCGAGATTGTGGATTATCTTTCAGGGAAATCGGTAGTCGTGTTGGACGAAACCATACAACTGTAATGCGGATATGTGCCCGTTGGATGCGGAGGGTAGACGGACCGACGTGGTCGATCGCATCCACCTCGTGCACCACTTCACGAGAGGACGGGCAATTGTGCGCAGGGCGGTGACGATCGCTCAGTCACATCACGAACCATAGCACAGCACATTGAGTCTGTAACGCATCATTCAGTGTCTGCGCGTACATTCGACGCCGTTTACAGCAGGGTGGTCGAGTGCAAGACGTCCATTGCTTGGTCTACCCTTGCGCAGAACCACAGACGTCTCTGCCGCCAATGGTGCGATAAAGAAGGGATTGGGCGGCATAATGGAATGAAGTTGTTTTACTGACGAGTCACGCATCTGTCTGCAACACCACGATGGTCGAATTCGAGTCTGAAGACACCATGGAGAGGGATGCTGAACAGTTTGCGTTATGCACCGCCACACTGGTCCTGCACCGGGGTATTATGGTATGGGGCGGTATTGGATATCACTCTCGCCTCCTCCAGTACGTTGCCGGTACTTTACAGCCAGGCACATCTCCGAGGTGTTGGAGCCAGTTGTCCTTCCTTACCTTCAGGGCTTGACCACAGCCATATTTCAACAGGATAATGCGCGACCACACGTGGCACGCATTGTCCAAAGGTTCTTCGTCAATCACCAGATTGAAATGCTTCCCTGGCCGGCTCGCTCTCCGGATCTTTCGCCGATAGAAAATATGTGGACCCTGGTTGCTTAATGATTGACTCAAATTACACCCCCAGCTGCCACACCAGATCAACTTTGGCAACGTGGGAAGCTGCTCGGTCTGCTGTACCCCAAGAACACATCCAAAGTCTCTTTGAATCAATGCCGAGGCGTGTGGCAGCGGTGATCTCCAACAATGGCGGCTACTGATTCTGGCAGGAACCAACACTTCACAGAAGCCATAAATTTAATCATTTGATACTTGGTCAACATGTTATCTACAAAATAAATTTTGTTGTGCTATCTCTTGTCTTTCTTGGTGTTGCATTTACGGTGGCCAGCAGTGTATAATAATAATGCAATAATCAAATGTTTAATTTATTTAATTAGTGAGATATCTGTTTCGCAACTCTTTCACTTAGTTTTCTCAAGTCGATCTCAATGCATGTGTATTTGCGTATCGTAATTGATGTTGCAGATTTTCGTGCATTAAGTTTGAGCACGATTTATGTTTGATAAATTTCAATTTAGAAAAAAAAAAGATTCCAAGTAACAGAGAGAGAAGCAACGTGATAAAATAATTACAGTTATAGGATTTATTTTTACAAGGGAAAAAAAACTCTTTAAACAAAAAAATATTGTACAAAATAGTCGAATTTTGTGTAGGATCTCGCGGGACGCAAGATTATTCAAGGCGAGCCACATCTGGCCCCGGGCTGGACACCCAGAATCTGAAACATTTCCGCGCCTACTACTCCTGGTTACAAGCAATATTTTGTTGTGCTACAAATCAATGCTTAAAAATTAATTAGATGTCCACTAGGAAGAATATCCATCTGTCAAACGGTGAAGACGTTTTTGTTCTATTATGATACTTGGTTTCGTTCACCCAATCTTTCTGTGACACTAATTCCAGGAAGTAATTTTGATTTTGTAAAATAAAATAAATATATATTATATTCTCACTACATGTACTATACAATATTGATAAAGAATAGTGTGATCGCAAAGAATGACATTTTGAAGGAAATTACCGTTTTGGGGTTTCCTGAGCTAAAACAAGTAATATAAAAAAAATTTTTTGTCTCAATTCCTACTTAGATCAACAAAGAAATTTTTTTTATTTTTTATAGCTACTTTTTATTAAATTAATATAAATATGTATATACATAGGACAGAATCACAACATTAAGTGGTCATTAATTTTTATTCATTATCATTAAAGTATAGTATTGTCATCCAAAACAATCGTGTCTATAAAATTTCAGTTTAATTGAATGCTTTAAAAAGGGAGAAAAAAACCTTTTCAAGTTTTGACACAAGTCGTCAAAAATGATGTCAACGTGGCTGTATTTGTAATTCTTTAAATAATTAGTTTTAATGAATTAATTTTTATTAACTTTAATTAAATTATTGTATTGTCATCCCAAATAATCATGTATATAAAATTTCAGCTCAATGGAGCGCTTTAAAATGTATTTTATTAACGATTGAAAATTTCACCAAGATAAATAAATAAATATATAAAGAGTGTGAGCTAATAGTAAGAATTAAAAAGTTTTTTATAAAAGGTATGTGAGCGTATGTCATTAGACAGTTCTAATTAATCATTTTAAAAAGTTTCAAGAACATTTTTTTTGCAAAACCATAAGCCTAAGTGAGAAAGTTACTGCCATGTTCTGGCACTACTATTATTGTATTGTACGAAAATAAGCATTTAATTTAATTTTATATAACTATTGCCTCATGATTCCTTGTAGGGTTCAGAGATATATGTTTATTTGTCTGTCTGTCAGTAATGTCCTTCAAACGGTCATACCTTGCGTCGGATTTTCGTAAAAATTGCCATTTTCTTCTGTGATGGTTTACTAACACAGGCAAAATATGGAATAGACTCTGTTTTTTGGAGAGTATAAGGGTCTCAGCTTTCTAATTTTTGAACTGGTTCAGTTATGTCCAGAAATCTTGGCAGTGCTTTATACTACTATTCCTTAATGTAAAAAACGTTAAAATTTTTTTAAAAAATTATTGCGTAAAATATGATTTAACGACAAGCAAAAATAACCAATGAGATAACTAACTTATGCATGGTAGTTTGAAAACTTAAAACAGTATTAATTTTTCAATAATGGCGCTCGCGCCTCAGATAATAACACTGCCCAGGTTCAATTTTAAATCACGATTAGTATATCTCAATATATATTATAAGCCTTTACTAGCAGGTTGGCAAAGCACGTGGTACTGGGTTCGAACTCGTGACACGCCAGCCACGATTCGATACCCTGACCACTTGGCTACTAACATTTATGAGAAGCGATTTTAAATATTTTCGTTTCTTTTTCATGCGAGGGAAAAAAATGTGATTAAACATGAAAACAGTATACAAGAAATAAACTAATACTTTACAAAATTTTCAAAGATAATCTTTATTGCATGTTGTAACAGAACAGTCTAATATTTGCATTTATCCAAGTTTCATTAAATGGAAATAACAAGTCATTACAAAGAATTGTGCTCAGAAACACCAATTTTGTGCAAAGAATCAATTTTTAATACACCTTGATTCTTTACTAATTTTACAAACAAGTACTCTAAATGACTTGTTCCAATACACATATGGACTAAAAAAATAAATTTCAACTTCGTTGTCTAGTATCAGAGCAAAAAAAAAAAAAAAAATTCATCCTATTTTAAACAAAGTTTATCTACAATAATGTAATTCAAAGATATTTATATCTACAGTTTTTAAAAGCCAAGTTAGATGGATTATAATTATTTCCTTCGTCTGAATTTCAAAAAATGTACTTTGATATGAATTACTTTTTCAATGAAATGTTTATTCCTTTTTTTTCAGCAAAATTTCATTTTTTACAGTTTTTATTTGAAGAAACAGCGAATTTACTAGGTCAAATACTGTTTCTTTTATTAATACATTTTTGAAATAATAATTTTAACATTTTTTATATAAATACACTCACACATTTTTTGAGGGCTTATTATGGAAGGCATTAATTCTTTGTTCAATATCGAATACTTTTACATTTCTTACGGCAACAGTTTTCGAAAAATTCCATCTCACCATAGAAAAATTCTGAATAAGGGAACAAAACGCTAAGCCTATGGAATTAAATTCAAATTATTCACAAAGAGTAAAAATTATACAGTTCTTAGGCGATTGCATTTTTCTTCCAATATTTTCAAAAAGAATCTACTTATATATATTTCCTAAAAGGTCTAAAAGCCTAATAACTAGAAAAAACGAAATATTTTCGAAAAGGTAAACAAGACAGAAAAAACTTTCCTAACTTCTCATTCTTTCAAATGCATCCTAATACATATGCTTGTCTAGATTTGACGCGAGAGCAGGCTGGATTCTCAAAATGGGCGAGTCAAATCTATCACGCGTCGATGAAATACAATGGGTCTTTCTAAATATCAGTATTTCTTGATTATTATTTTAATCATGATATAAATAAGCAAGAAGAAAATACATTTACATTAAATCTATGTCATAAATTACTATTACAAATATTTACAGAATTACAGTTGAGCATTTACAAATGTACATGGCCGGGACTAGTTTAAGCAAGGCAAGTTATGGAAACAGATTTCCTCTCAAACTAAACTGTGATTTTCAAAATTAACATTACACTTTCATTTCCGTGATTTATACCAAGGATAAAAAAAATAGGAGGAATAATATTTTTAATTGATTTAAGTTGAAAAAAAAGTCTGATCCCCCCATACAACAGTTCTTAAAAAAAGAAAAAGCAAACAAATTCCCCTTACTCTCACATTTTTTGGTACTTATTTTAATTTTTGCTAGACAGATTTTTTTTAAAGATACCAATACACTGAATACGTAATTGTGAACATATAAGTTTAGCTTTAATATATAACAAGTTCAGACAGGTCGCATGATAAGTTCAGTTTTCAATGACCAACAAAAAGTTGTAACAAAAATTTCGAAGTTATTTACTTAACATTAAATCAACACAACCAATTTTAGTACAAGGCCAGTTTATAGTCAGAAAACTTCTGTCACACTATATAATTCTTGAATTGCTTGTAATTAATTTGGGTCAAATAAGAATTAATTACACAAGAAGTGTTGAATACTGGATGAAGGAGCTTGTACTTCTTGGCAACAAATACTCTGGATAAGTCGATAAACGATGGTGGGTAACACATTACAAACTAAATAAATTCATCTTCGAGGAATTCACTTATTAATAGATTGGGCTGTTACTTTTCTCATATTCATCCTGTATGTTTGTTATTTTCATTTTAACGAACAATAATAATAAATGGAATATAAATAAAGAAAATACTATTTGATGTAAATTATCAATGCAACACTGGAATTATTCACTAATTTATAAAAACCTCTTCAATCTAGCATCTGATGCTAAAACTTTTTTTCTTAAGAAATCAATGCATATATATACCCGTGTATAAATAATAGAAACACTTTTACCAAATTTTGGGATTCATGTGGAAAAAAATAAATTTCAACGAGAATGAAAGAATTAAAATACTTTTTATTAAATTATTCATGTATGTGTTTTATAACTTTGAAATAATGATAAAAAAAATTAATAAATAAATAAACATTTTAATTGGAAATAAATGTTTTTTTTACTCTACTTAGATAACCAAAATAATATAGTTTAATATAGCAATACTTTTTCAGAGATACCTCCCAAACTTGCTTTTGACCAGGCATGGTGTCGTATTTTAATAAGCTCCCATTTTTGTACTTATGCCATAGCATATTATCATCATTAGTTTTAGTATTTACAAACGGCTTTTTTTTATAGCAAACAATGTTTCTCACTTATTTTTCATAATCTCAAAAACGTTTCCTATTACTTTTTATTAAAAAAAAGACTGCTTGATATAAAGTTGGAACTATTAATGTAACAATTTAGAATATTTTAAATTTACTGTTACATCCTAAAGAATAAAGGATAAAATACATTTTTCATCTCTAATCAATAAGTCATTTTTTGATTGTATACTGTACAAAACATTATATTTACAAACTACAAATTCAGTATTAAAGATACATATACAATAAATCCAGGAGTAGGTAATACATAATTAAAAATAATAATTTTATAAACAAAAAAATTATGCTATTGAAATCAAAACCTGGATCATTGTTTTTACATTTCTATCATAAAAATCCAAGAATTTAACAGTTACCAATTACATACATATACCACTTTTATCTTTCTAAAATGACCAAGTAACAAGGGGGTGAACCAAAATATTTTATGCATAAAACTCAAATCAAAATCAAAAAGTTAGAACTTGAAGAGAGAGAGAGAGAGAAAACACACACACACATTAGTATACAGTAAAAAATACACTTCAGAAATAATTCTGTGAAATATTCGTATTAGTTTGGCCTGCAAAGTAAATTCAATATTGATTTATGAGTTTCTTAAAAAATGGCACTATACAAAGAAATAACTGATGAAAAAACTATTAAAAGATCATAATAATAAGCATAGTCGTCTCCATAAAAATATAGCTTGCAGATGAATACAATCTTTAAGAATGCTGTCTCATAATTTTTTTTTCTTTGGGATTAATCCAAGTCAAAGATATATATGTAAATATAAAGTTCTAAAATTCTATATTATATTTACCCTATACTAGGATAAGGGAAATTTTGGATATTAAAAAGCAGAATTAAGAGAGTTACCTGAAATCTAATTAGACTACATTTATGAATGTTTAATTTGACAGGTTTTAAGATATAGAATATTCTATAAAAATCTAATTATTATGTACTAACTTCAGAAAATGAGATAATAGAAGAATTGGAAACAAAAGGCTGGCCATGTTGCCACATGTACGCAGAAAGTTGAATAAAATCTTCTTATATCAATTAAAACATAAGATACTAAATTTTGAAAATAGAAAAAAAACTAGTGCATATACATTTGACATATATTAAGATGTTACTCTTTACAACTATCAAAAATCATTTTGTTGAACAAATCAAGGGTGAATAAAATAATTAAAAATCTAATTCTACACATTTTTATATACTATAAAATATTATTAAATATGGATCACAAATTCAGAATTACTTACAAAGGAATTTATCTGTCAAAACAGACACACATACAGATACATATTAAAATAATGAATATCAGTATATATTACAGTAATTAAACACTATTTACTTTTTGTTTAACATTAAAACTGATTTCATAGTAAAATTAAGAGTATACCAAAGACACATGAGTATATTTAATTAAGATAAATCTGAAATATATATTTAAAACACACTGAATATCTCAGAAAATTTATATAAGTTTGGTTTTTTAATAAAAAACTAAATTTTATGATAAATTATCTCTTAAGACACATATTTGAAAAAACAATACAATTTTACAAAATTTTTTGTAATTTTTTTCCCAAACCTAAAAGCATTTGCTTTTAAAAGTCACCAACTACTTCTATGAGGTAAAAAAATCAAAAAAATTATCATTAATAATTATACTGAAAATTTGTCACTTCAAAATTGAAAAGAAAACCATAAAGGAATGTTTAGGCATTTCATTTATAAGTGATAAAGTTTTGGTTTTTATTTTTTTTTAATTTAATCCATGGACTAATGGTATTCCCCCCTCACACACACACGGAGAAAAAAAAAAGGGAGGGGAAGGAATGTATGATTAAAAAAATTGAAGATTATCATATATTGATAAACTATAATAAAAATATTTCTTAACTTTTAAAAAGATTTTTTTTAAAAAAAGACTTTAAAACTTGGAAAGGATTACTAAAAATAAAAATTGTGTGTATGAAGGTCTTCACTAAACAAAAGAAAAATAAATAAATAAATAACATAAAAAGCTGAAACAATTTTAAAAGTATAATTTTTTTTTTAAAAAAAGAGGATTACATTCATATTTATTTTTGAAATTTGATTTTTTTAAAAAAAGCTAGACCCACAAATCAAGAGCAGTTTTTGCTGTCCGTTTACCTTCATAAATAAATAATGTTTCAGAACAAATATTATTCAGTTACTTCAATATTTATAAAATTTAAATTTATTTCTTAAGTTTCCTAATATTAGAAAGTTAAATTTTATAGGTTAAGCAAATCTGAATAAACATTTTATTTAAAAGAAAAAAAACTTGAAAATAGATCCCAAAGGGAAATTTTTATACAAATTTTTAAAAATGAGAAAAAAAGTAAATTTAAATTTTTAAAACCTTTCCCAGTTGAGGTAATTTAGGAATATTAATTTTTTCAAAATTTAAAAAAATGATACTGAAAAAAAAAAAAAGGATAACTTATAAATTGAAATCCTACAAATAATTCTCGAACATTTCAAAAGAAAAACACTAAGAATTCAAATTTCTAAAATGCTGTTTTGAAATTAACTCAGTTAAACACTGAAAATATAAATGGAATTATAAGTAACAAAATGAAAAAAAGATGTTTTTCCAAAATAAATCAATATTATACAATGAATTTTTTTTTAAAAATATAAATCTTGCAATCAACAAGAAATAATATAACGGCTATTCTACTATCTTTAGTCTTCATGGAATCCCATATTAAGGCTCAAGGAGGTTTCAAAAGCATTTTGCATAGAAAGATAAATACCTTAAATCTATTTTCAGTTAATACTGAAATAGTGCCTAGTTAAAGATTTCTATCAGAGTATAAGTTAAGAAATTTATACATATCATGAAATCATTATAAAAGCAATTATATTAAAAATATTTATAACACTCTAAATAGATTTTTAAAATTTCCCTGATGTAATGTTTTAAACATTGTCACCAGGCCCCCGAGTATATTCTTTCAAATCTTTTAGAAGTGAAAGATATACTCAAGAATTTAGAAGATGGTTCAGTTATAAACCCTAACTACCTTGTTGTACTTGTACTTTTTTTTTTTTACAAAAATGATTGCATAGTTATCTGAGAACAGACCACAGAAGAAAAAGCTCTGTTATTGCATAGTCAAACTTTGTTACACACTTGTATTATAAAAGAAAAAAAAAAAAAACGTTCTTTTATTAATCAAAAAACTTAAAATTTTTTAAAATTTTTAATGTAGATATAATAAAAAATAAAAACTAATTGAATACAGTTTAATTTATATACATTTGTAAATAATACAATTACATTTATGAGACTTTAAGTAAAAAGAAAGTAATTTCAAAATTGTTGACTTGAATTGTTAGTAAATGCTAACATGTAATATAAAAATTATCAGCGTTCTATTTAATTATAATTACTGAAAGAAGAAAAGTAAGGTCTTAAAAATTATTTAAAAATAACATTTTGACTGACTTCACTAAAATTTCAAAAAAATTATCATATAGAAATGAATAACACTGACAACCTCTTATATCAGAAAGGAAAAAAAAAATGGTTTTAATATAAGTACAGCTTATAAATGAAAATAATTTAATTTAAAAACTAACTTTAAGCTCATATGTAAAAGTTAATTTTTAACATGCTCAAAGCACAAATAGTCAACAACACATGATTACAAACTTCTTAATAAATTGGTGTAATTGTAATTCTAGTATACTAAGAATGTGAGACAAAAATGGTCACAACTGTATCACATTTCATAAGAAAATATTATACATTGCAATTAAGTTTTTCTGCTCCTTATATAAGTTTATAGTCCAGTCAAAAGATGAAAGACAAGTTGAGGACCGGTTTCTTGAAAACACCAACAGGACTGGATTACAAATAGCATTATTAAAAAAATGCTACTAAATTTAACGAACATCCATAAAATAGAAAGAGATACACAATTTATACCTAAAATTTTGCAAAACAATTCAGTTGTTGAAATTTTTCACTGGAGTTTCAATTAAGCTAAATATTTCTTCAAAAATATCTTATTAATAACTATTTTAAAATAAAAAAAAAAAGCATGGAATCATATAATCACACTTGTCTAATAAAATAAATATGTGTCAGAAAACAAAGAAAAAAGTTATATCAAAACTATATCCTCAAAATTACTATGTTCCTGGTTTTTTTAAGGTTACTCTTATCTGCAAAGATTCTTTATCAGTAGTTATGATAACGTCTACCATAGCAAACATAACTATAACTTGCTCCAAACCGTTACTTGAAAATGGGTCCTTCCAAAAAAGGTTCAATTGTGAAACGCCATGAGACCTTTTGTATTCTCTTTTTAACAGGGGTAATTTATCACAATAAACCCTTTTGATAATACCCATTTCAAGAATAAGACAATCAAAGGAATGATCCATAACTCCCAGCACCATACCTTTGGAGTGAACACAACCCATTTTACGAATAAATGCTGCTAGGAATAACTCAGCACTTAGATCACTCACTCTCTTGGCATTGTATTTTTTATCATTACAATGAATGGCACATTTCTCCATTTCTTCTGGCTGCAAATTGGGAGGAGGATTATAATTTAAAGAAGCACCTAACAAACGATGAACAATGATGTCTGGGTATCGCCGTATGGGTGAAGTAAAATGGGTGTAGAAAGGGACATTGAGAGCATAATGATGAAACATGGATGGTTCTTCAAGGACACCAGTGCAAAAATATAAAGCACAGTTCATTGGTTTTGAACAAAGATTCATAAGTAACTGAGTTCTAGCAAGAGATAAATAATCATCACCTGCATATTGTGCAATTGAACTTTGAAGGGCACCACTGCTGCTTGCATCAAGGATAATGCCCATTGTTTCACACATTGAAACAATATCCTCCATCATTTTTGGCTGTGGAGCTGGATGACGCCGCAATAAGGAAAGGGATGGGAAAGCCTTATATATTTGCTCTGCAACTGTCATATTAGCTAATAACATAAAATCTTCAATTAGTTTATTACTATCTTTATGTACAAAAACATTAAATCCAGATGGTAAGTTAGATTCAGTATCCAAAGTAAACTGCAGTTTGATTTGATCCAATCTGAGAGCTCCATTGCAAAATCTTTTTTCTCGGAGCTTCACAGCTAACAGATGAAGCTGATATATACGTTTAGCAATATCATTAAGGGTAAAACCATTAAAAATTTGCGGATATTCAGATGCATTCCAAATTTTTGTATCTGGATTTTCAAGCATACTCTGCGCATGCTCATAACTTAACTTTGAACAGGAATTTATCACAGAACGACCAATCCAGTGTCGACAAATATCTCCATTTGATGTCATCTCCCAAACAACAGAATATGTCAATCGATCTTGACCAGGATTTAAACTGCAAAGATTATCACAGAGCAATCGTGGCAACATAGGTACTACTTTTTGGACAAGATAAACACTGGTAGAACGGCTTTTTGCAAACTCATCCAACTTGGATCCTTCTTCTACAAAGTAAGTGACATCAGCAATATGTACACCAACCTCATAGTTACCATTATCTAAAAGAGAGCATGAGACAGCATCATCCATATCACGAGCAGTGGCAGGATCGATGGTGAAGATACACTCTTTTCGAAAATCTTTACGGGATCTGATTTCATGATCTGGTATATACCATTTTTCCTCCTGTGGAAGACATTCTAAAACTTCATTTGGAAATTCAGTATAATCAACAGCATTTTCTATTAATATACCTTCTGTTTCTACCTCAACATTCCCAGTATTCCCAAGACATTTTACCAATTTCCCAGCGGCAAAAGTGGATGTTTCTTTCCAGTCAATAATTTCTGCTAAGAATAAAACACTAGCATAATCATAATGCCTTTCATAGAAATTATTTGGACAGTCAGACAATGGCACCATGATCCTAGGAACCCGACTATCATTAGGTGAAAAAAGTGCCCAATTTTTATTTTTATCAGGACAAAGCTTCAAATGACCAGCAGCTATGCGTGAATGCTTCCTTTCTAATACATGAACAACCTTTCCAGTCTTTTGGATAAATTTCGACCAATTTGGATGCATCATCACTTCCTCAACAGTTAAACTATGTATGTCCCGAGTAATGCTGACAATAGCATTCACACCTTCTTTTTTTTCCGATTTTTTCTTTTTCCTTCTTCGATGCCTAGATTTTTATTGCTATTTGGTGGAACAGTTGTCTCTTGAATATTATTTACAACATCAAGTTCATTAAAATGACCAATAATTAAAGGTTCAACATTGACATTTTCATCAGAACTACTGTGAATTTTAGACAATGGAATTTCTGAAACCACAGAACACACCACTGATTCAGAATTAACCTCTATAGTATTCAAAGATGGAATCGCTTGGCCATGCTGTACCCTACATTCTAACTCTATAGACTTATCTTTACTTGTTACAGAACGAGTTGCAGTTAACTCCTGATAATCCACATTATTTAACTGATTCACAACATTTATGCTATTATTATCTACAACTACATTATTATTATCTGCATCCTGCTGACATGCAAGAAATGCTGCATCTTCAAGAAGTTGATCTATATGATTACTCTGTGTACTTGCTACACTTGCTGAATCAGTAAATTCATCCCCAGAAAGATCTTCAGGTGGAACAATGATACCACCAAAATCACTTTCACTACCATCATTTTCATAAGTATTTTGGAGTTCAATAAGAGAATTACCATCTATACTTAATAATTCTTCAGGAGATATAACAATATTTACAACAGATTCTTCAGTTTCCCAAGCTTTAGAAGAATCTGAATTTCGTTTCACTTCTAAATCAAACGTACCTATTTTGTTCATGTCACAGGCTGGGTAAACCATATCATTAAACCCTGCCTCTACACCAGACAAAGTATTAAAATTTCCAGAAGTACTAGAACCAGGATCATTTGTCTTTTCAACACCAGCATATCCAGTACTAGTATGGAGACCATGACAGGAGTTATCAAATTTAGGAGATGTTTTATCCAAACAATCTTCGGAAGATTCTTGAGAATATGATGTACTGGTTCTTCCACTGTTTTCTTTGCTATGTTGATTAATTTTAGACTTACGTTTAGATTTTCCTTTAGAGGATAACTTTGGACTAATAGTTATATCCCCAAGATGCTTTGCTAATTTTTCTATACCCAATATTTTTAGTGTATCAGGACCCTGATCCTCAAAAGTGCTCCCCCATGAATTGGAAGATTCTGGACGAGATTTTAGCAATTTGTCAGGAGTGTGTACTTTGCAAGGAGGAGATGGGACTGGTACACAAATTGTGTCTGCAATATTTTCTCCACTTTTCTCCTGATAATCCTTTATTGCATCACATAAAACCTTCCATTCTTGTTTTGGATTTATTTGTACAACAACTATGTCACCAGCAAGAGCCCTGTTTCTGTTCTGCATTCCACCAATATAAATATCCATCTTTCCATCAGGAGAGTTTACATAAGCATCTTCATAATTTCTGGGGTTGATACGCAAAGCACCTTCAATAAATTCCCCTCGTTTTAGCCCTTGTTGCACCTGAAAGAGAGGTATATATGGCTCGAATTTCAAATTTCGTTTGTAAGAACTTGCCTTCTTACCCTGCTGTTGCTGCTTATTTTGCACTGTTTTACTTTCAGGAGTTTTAGACCTACAGCTTGAATTTTTTCTATCTGGAATTTTAGGATTTTGTGAGGTTGAAGCTGCGTGAGACATATGATCGACATTCTGAAGCTCTGCAGAGTGGTTTGGCACAGATGATCTTCTATTCTGTTTATTGCTCCTCATGTTATCAGAAGAATTTAACTTTGCTGAAATGTCAGAAAAGGCATCACTTGCACCTGAGCTAATTGGTTTTTTAGAAACCTTAGGATCAATATTTTTATCCTTAGATTTTTTCCCTTTGTTTTTAGAGTTTTTTCCAGCAGGAGAATTTTCTGGTGAGTTTGTATGTTCATGCTTCATTTTAGCACGACTTGAAGATTTTTTTTTCACTGCACCTCTAGATGCCTGAGTTTCAGCTTCAGTCACCAGATCCTGAAAGTCTTCCGATTGGATTTCAAAATCTCCATTATGAGCTTTAGCTGCCAGTGTTTTATCCTTGCTAGAAATATTTTCCTCCATTTGAAGAGACAGTAAAATAAATTAATTTTATACCTGAAAATTCAAAATAAAGTAATTAAACAGGTTTTCAATTGAATTTAATCAAAATACTGCATCCATATCTTACAAAAAATACTTAAAATAATCAACACATACAATTATGATTTCAATAAATATAAATTTACTTTAAAAGTTAAATTTTTGACCTGTATTACAGTCATAAAGTTAAAGTTATACATCAGAATATAATAATGAAATATATTGTAAGGTACATTTAGACTTTTTATTTTTAAGACTTGATCTAAGTATTTATCAATCAATAACAATTGTTTCTACAACCAATAAAAAAAAAATTATTTTTTTTCAATAAAATTTCATGTTATTTTTTTTTTGTTAGTGAGAGGCATTTAAGGTATTCACATCAAAAAATATATGTGATGAAAACAAACCACAAGAACTTTACAACAGAACTTGAATTGTTCCAAAATAACTATCGAGATAGCAAAATTTTATATAAATTTTCAGGTATATTAAAAAATTCCAAGTGAAAAAGTCTTGAAATCTTGCAAAAGACAAAAGGAATACAAGAGAAAGAACACTAAATTTCAAGACATATCAGAGACATATGCCAAACATGTGCTTAAACATAAACACTTTTAATTAAAATATTAAGTTTTAAAAAACTTATGAGAATTTTAAAATCTACATAAACCAAATTTTGATATTTAATAAGTAATTAACTTTCAATTTTTAAAGCATTAATTTTATATGAATAACCTATTAATATTACGAAAAAACATTTTTTAATTCAATTTCTTAATTTTAATTATGCATTTTACAATATTTTTCACAACAATGGACTTTAAATTCTAAAGTAACAAAGGTTCAATGTGATATATATGAGATGCAGACCATTTTGAATAAATTTTACTGTTATTAAAATTTTAATTTCAAAATAAAATCATCCTTTCTGTTACTAACAGTAAATCACCATTTATATCTCATAAAGCTTTTTTAAAAAATTTTACTTTGATTTTAGTATCTCTCTTTCTCTATGCTAATACTTCAATATCTGCATTTTCATTTTGCATTCAAATATAAAGTAATGTATGAATAAACCTCAAAGTGTTCTATTAGTAGAAATTAAGTCTTGCATATTGATGAAAACTATGCACATTAAATTTTATATTTACCACCAAGAATTATATTACAAAATGTCATGGCAACTTCATTCACTAGCAAAGTCCTTTCCACTATATAAGTACTCGGTGGGACAAATTTTATTCCAGCTTTTTTTTGTGTATGACTTCCATGTGATATGTAATTGGGATGAAATTATAAGTTTAAATTAAATTTATCAAACAGAAGAATTTAAGACAACTTAAAGGGATTTTTTAAAAATATTTATTGTTGAAAATGGACTTTCAGTTAAACAAGTATTTTCACACAAAAAAAATTTTTAATAGATGAATTTTTCTTCAAATTTACAAAATTGCTCATTATTCAGGAATACAATTTTGGCACTCCTTGTATTGAAACTTTTTCAATAAACAATGATTGAAGTCATTACAAAATCTATCAAAAGAATTCTACATAATTATTTTTATAATAATACCATGTACCTACATTTTAATCATTTCATAAGTTAATTGCTTGATCAATTTTCACACAAAATTACATGCCTTTTTTGTTAATGAATTTATTGCCCTCTGAACAAGATACCAATACTTTTTCTGTTATATTTAAAGTAACATACAAAAGATCTTTAAGGAAATTTTCCTACCTGTACATTTTTCTTGGCCTATAGCTAGTTTCCGCATACCAGTTATAAATTCTTTTGAATGAGAATCATTGAAATATAAATGTTAACTAACTAATATTAAATTATAACATTATTGTTGGTTGGTTGGTTTTCAGGGGTCAGCAACCTTGTAGCTGTGGTGTGCCTAACCAATCTATCAATTTGATCCAGGGTGCAACACTTAAGAAAAAATATTTGATTTCTGTAGCAATGCATGCACAGATAGGGAAAGGAGGCCAAAAATACAGATTTAGAGTTTCATTACATATTAACTATGCATAAAGAGATATTTATATTAAGATAAAAATGAGCATAAAATATAACTATTCAAAAAATTAAAATTGTACATGTAAATATATATTTCTTAAGAATATTTATTAAATTAAGAAATAAATATAGAATATAAGTATTCCTGCAACAGTTAAATAAAAAAATAAAAAGAATTTTTAATGCAAACCTTGTTGCTGCAAAGCTATACTTAATATCGCAACAGCAGGAATATAATTTGTGATCTATAATTTGACACGATTCTAAATTAGATTTACTTCCCACACCTAATAGCGCAAAAGAGGGGATTTTTTCACCAACTTTATTCTCAACCCAAGTTATGCATGTTGATAATTTTTTATCCTTTTCTTTTTTTGTTATATTTCTTCAGCAAGTTTGCTTCTTAAGGCATTTATTCCTTCCCTTTCAGAGCCAAATCCTACGATAGGGATAGGACAACAAGGGGAATTAGTACTCATGAAGCTTCCTATTTTCATGATGCACAAATGAATGATGTTCCATTTTATAAGTATTACACAATTGTTTTGATTTGCAATGAATATTTAACACTAAGAATGAATCCCATTTAAAGAGGAAATGCTCTTTTATTTTACATAAAGCACACTAACTAAACATAAGCTGATTCAGCAGAATCCTTTTTTTTATAGAGAATGGAAAAGTAAGAATTATCCTTTAAATAAAAATGGGGTGGGCGAAAAGAGGAGAGACATTTACCTTTGTGTCATAACTTTGTTGAATAGTATACAGTGCCATTGAGAATTGCTCCACACGCAACACCTGGCATACGTGCCTTAGATTGCTGACCCTTGTGCTAGACCATTGTAGCATATAAGAGAAGACCCAAATTAATCAATGTTTATTCACAGAAATAGCAGTTGTGAAACTCCAGATCTAAATTGTGTAGATCAGGGGTGTCAAACTCTCAAAAGCTAACTTGGGCTAAGCAAACAAGGTTTAACTTGAAGGTGGGCCGCAAAAATAACAATATTCACAGAAACTTAGGTTTGATTCAAATAATACATTATAATAAATATGTAAAAGAACAAGAAAAACTAAATGTTTACATCCTGACATTTGACATCTCTTCTCTGCAACTATATTTCCAATTTCAGGGAAATTTTTTTTATAGTACTATATATTATTGTGTGCCGATATCTGGATTGGGCTGCAAGAATGTTCATAGTGGGCCGCAAGTTTGACACCCCTGGTGTAGATGAATCCTAAATGATAAAAAGCATAAAGTATTTGCACAAGTTACGTGAAATTCATACATAAAGATTTAAAACTGATCATTTTGCTCTTCTGATGCACAAGGGGGTAAGAAGAACTGATATAAATGCAGGGAATTCCCTGCAAATTGAACAGATCCGATGTATTGATGGTTTTCTTGGAAGTCTATTTTGGAAAGATAAAGTTCCTAGAGTAGCAAAAATAAGGGGGAGAGGATATGTCCTTTCCAAAAGCTTTATCCATAAGAGGTATCAGCAGAAACTAATGCTGGTGTTTCGAAGGCTTCAGAAAAAACTAACTTACCTGTTGAAAATATTCTCGACTCTCCTGGCGAGGAAACCGATACCGCTGAAGTGATATACCATACCAAAACCAGACTAAGAAGGGCCACAAGAATTTCTTGCAAACTCATTTGATTTTTTTTACTGGTACAGATTGCAAGAGGAACTAAGTGTTATATGTACTATATATTTGAAATTCAAGTTGTTTTAAATTTTAGATTGCAAAATTCAATTGGTTACTGAAAAGTTGGAGTATGATTTGCATTGTAAAATATTTAGACCTATTTAAATTTAATTTATATACTCTATTTTAAATTTCTTTTATTTATTCTGAAGTAGTTTTTAATTAACTATTTTAATTATACAATAGCAATGATATTGTTTAAGTTGAAAATTATGTCCTATATTATTATTATCAACTATAAAATCTATAATTTATATAATCACTTAATTTATTTACTGATATATAATCCTCTATTGTTAAAGTTATGTTAGTTCAGTCAGAGAAAAAAATTGTAATGTAATTGATACCGTCGTTGGACATATATATATATAATATGCATACACATTTAATTTTTGTATATATTCGAGATCTTATACATCAAGATATCCATCTGGAGATTTTTTTTTATATTATAAGAATAAAAGACATCATAAACTTTAGCTGCTATTATTCAAGCATTGTCTTTGACTATTTCATCTGTTTTTTGCAATGAAAAAATATTCAGATGAAATTCTTTTTGTCTTGATATTTGATGGTGCCTCACAGCAGTTAACATGTTATAGTTATTACTTTCTGCCAAAAAGATTATCTTCCTAATTATGGTGGTTTTCCCCCTTTTGTTGTGAATAATGACAATTTTTGAGGCTCACAGTAAAACATCTTGTTTAGAAGAACTACTTTAAATATCTTTTCCAGATTAAATTTTTATCATTTTCACATGCAATTTATTCAAATGCTCTTGTAGCCTAGAAGATTTCATGACTACACTTAAAAAAACTTTTACATAAATTAAATACACAAAAAAAGCTTTTGGTATGCAGAAGATTGCATAAATCCATATTTTAAATATTCAATACTAAATTGCAAGCATTTCTTTTAAGATAGACATATTGGAATACAAAATTTGCCACAATTTTAATAAATTACTTTTCAACAGATTTATAGATAATTATAAAAATAATTGCTTTAATGACTTCTATCATTAATCATTCATGTATATGAGTTGTGTTTTTTAAAACTGTACACAAAACTGAAAGAACACATGGCCTTCGCCCAAGTATTTACATAATATCGCAATCTATAGGCAACATTATACAAAACGAAGCACTCGGTTACTAATTTAGTGCATACGGCACATAGGAAATCAGTGTTCCAAACTTGGCGAGCTATTGATAAAGTTGGCGATAGTACAATCCTTCGTCCATTAAGAAAATATATGAACATGAAAATTGTTTCTAAGGAATGCAAGAAACTGGATGGCCTAATTTTTCAGTGTGAATCTTATGGAGTAAATTCACATAACTATGTCCCAAAACTACACAGTATCATTTGGTTAAACATAAAAATATAGAAAAATAAAAAAAAAACAGCATAGAGATTTACATAGACAAAAGTAAGTAATATTAAAATGATATAAAAAAACTATTATACTATTACCATATATATAAGTGGATATAAATTCATATTTATAATAAGAGAAATATTGATGTTCAACATTAACTACAATGATCTTGAAAACTGTGAAAATTATAAAGAATTTATAACACAAGAAAAAAATTAAAAATTTCTACCTTTTAAATCAAATCAATAACCAAACTTTTACTATATGTGCTAAAAAAAGACTCAACATATTAAAAGAGAATTCATAAAAATGCAAAACCACTGAATATATAAACTAGTGACTAAAATTTGTGGTGCAAGTGTAGTATAGGGGGACTTCGGGTTTAACTATTTTTCTTCGGATTCGGCGATTTTTATCCAAATGTCATAGTGAGACATCGAATTCATTCTAAAATAAATAATAAATAATTCCGAAAAAGTACCTTGCAACCCGCTGGTTAAGTGTAGTATAGGGCCGATTGCTATTTTTCTTGATTGCATTTATCTTCATGTTGAGATATCGAATTCATTATAAAATATATAATAAAGTATTCCGAAAAAGTACCTTCCAATCACTTTATTCGCCAAAAATGGACTGCCCAAGGCCATACAATTGAACCGAAAATTTCATAAGAAATATTCCAAATATTTCTATAAAAGCATGAATAAAACTCTCCATTATGTAACTTAATTGACCTGAAGGTGAGTTAACATCCCAATCCACATTCCAGTTAAAAATCAACTTATTGCACAACATTACACAAGACGGAATCAAAATATTGGTATACCTTAAATATTTTTAATTGCAATACATCTAAGTTTAAACTCAAAAATTGCAATATTAATTAAAATAATTTATTCTACACAATCAGAATAATATATGAAAACTACCATATTATATGGGCAGATAAAATCAATCTTATCTAAGTCATTTACGAATAAGTTATTACAAAATATCTTAAAATCAATACATGTCCGGATTCGATTTTTTAAAAGTAAAACCAAAAAGTAATTTTTGTAATTAAACCAACATGATCACCAAAAATGACATTTAGCTTGCTTTAATTTAAGTCTTTAAAAAGTTACAAATATTTATGTAAATGTTAATGCGACAAAATTTTATTCATCAAATCTCTTATATAAAACTATAAATATAATTTTAACAGAAAAATTAGCTTAAAATGGAGAATGCGCATTAAGAAATTTATAAACTTGCAAGGAAAATTGGAAAAGAAATCAAACAATTAAAGCATAGATTTTCATTACCGTTATACGAGCTTGATTCAGTGAAACGCTCTAGCAGAATGTCGATAGAAAACAAACACCTTTAAGTTTTAGTTGCCAATTTTAATTTCTTTACTTTTCTGCAGAAGAAAATGACAAAGTGAAAAAATTTTAGGTCAAAAGAAATCAATAAATACTTTTATGCTTACAAATTAGCTTACAAATTCATTCTTTTAATGAAAATAAACACAATTGTATTTGTTGCATTTTAACCTTAAGCTATTTTGATTAATATTCGGAATTTAATTTGGAATGAATGTCCTTTGAGATAGAACTGAACTGAACAGCATGGAACAGTAAATGCAAAACTATTATTTACATCCTACTAAAAAGTTGAAGGTTATTTAGGAACTCTCGTATTTTAATTCTAAGGTTTGGATATATTTTGCTACACTCTGTTGTAAAAAAATATTTATATTTATTGAAAAATTTTGGAAGCTATATTTTCTATTTTCGAAAGTGATTATTTCAATGCTTTCAAATTGAACTATTATTACATTGGACTTCGAGTTCAGGGAAATTGCAGTTTTATGTGGTTCTAATATCTAGGGCCGGCCAATTGAAAAGCGGGAGCCTGTGTCAAGTTATCTTGCAAGATCATAAAATAAATTTCGAACAGTAAAATAATAATTTATTGTACTTTGTTATTTATTACACGGCACAAATTGACGGTGTAAGAAGTGCTTAAAATTATGTATATTGATACTGAAAGTGAAAATAAATTTAAAAAAGAAATTATTAATTAAATCTCGAAGAATTATTTTTGTAAATGAATTTGATTGAAAAAAAATGCCAAAATCATACACGTATTAAAACCAATTTGGTATATAACTTATTAGAATTCTGGTATAATATTTTGATTTTGTTTTTCATATTTTATATCGAGTTCACAGTGATATTAGCATTCAATTTATGGTAAAACTTTCTAGGAGAGCTACACCTCTTGGTATATTGGCTTCTTTTGAATTTATTATATAATAGGCAAAGTAATTTAGTTCTAGGTGAATGTTAGATCTTGAGTAATTTTCTTAAAACTTCAAACTTGAAAATCTTTTTAATAATACAACAGTAATTTGTGTGGGCACTTATTTATTATTGCAACAAGTATCAACTCTGTTAATAACTCGCTAAGTTGTCAACCACGATTTCCTATGTGTTATATATGTTACATTGAATGTTGGTAACTGTGTGATAATATGCAAGTATCAACTAATGTACTTTTTAGAAAAACAAAATTTCTATACAATGGAAATAAATTATTTTTATTAAAGGACAATATAGTATTTATAATAGAGTGATCCTGAAAAGCAAAACTCAACAGCAAAATTTGAGTTCATTAAATAAATAATCTTACAAGATAGCATTTAAATCTTTGCAACATTTAAGAGCATCTTCAGTCAGTTTTTGAATACTATCCACATTGTTTTTAAAAAGTATAATCAGTACTTGCAATTGGCCAAAATGGTTGCTATAATATGTGACTACCAGGTAATCTCATGTTGCAATAAATTTCAAATCTTTTTGGAAAAAAAATAATCATTGTATTAATTATATCTAAAGAATATTGAATTCGTGAATATTTTTTCCTAGAAGAAATAGGTTAATCAGTTTCTTGAAAGCTTTTGTTTGGTTTTTTGATTCTGAAATTCAAGTGTCACTTTTAGTTCTTTAGCTGTTGTCTTTGGATTTATTAAAAAAGATTGGAATCCTAGTTCACGATTCTTTTCCATAAATTTCAAAAGGCTTTTTGGTGGATCCTAGGAGGGCACACTTTTTGGCGATAAAGTTTACAATATGGCAACCCTGCCAAATTGTCCAGTTTTAGGCTAAATAAAATGGTAACCCTAAAACCGGTCAAGCACAAAATCACCCCATTTCAGACAGTGGTCATTTCCACCTCTGACCTTGCTTGCTTCTGCACGTGGGACAACCACAGTTTTCTTTTACCACAGTTTTCTTTTTGAAGCTCAACAAATGGATATTTTACCTTTTGAATGAAAGTGGTACAAAAGAAATGATTGATTTATGAATGAGTGAACAATTGAAAATATTTCAGAATGGTTGTTCCGAAATATGAAAAGTAATTTGTTTAAGTGAAATGGAGATCGTTATTTCATCAGCCTATAGCGTTCAGATTCCCCACTGTTGTGGTTTAGAAGCGACGATTTTTCAGTTTTTCTTCTAGAAGCAGTTTAAGAAATTGCGTTTTCTTCGTAAAAACATGACGAATGGATTTTCTTCTGATTAAAAGGTAAGAAAGTAATGATTGTTTTTTGTATGAATGAAGGATTGATAGAATCTTGGCATAGATGTCCGAAATTCGGAAAGAATCCGCATTTAATTTCTTATTTTTGATTTGTTGAGTAAAATCCTAGAAGAGCCACACCCTTGGCGACAAAACAAAAAAGCGCCAAGCCAGAACGAGATGGCGCCAAGCGAACCCGACAATGGCAGCAAGTGAATACAGAGATAAGGTGGATGCGTAATGAAAATATATGTAAACAATACAGAAATTAAGCATTTAAGATAAAAAAAATATAAAACAGCACTTTCTTACTGCTGATCTTTTCCGAGTGGAGGGTACAGCGTAATGACAGATTTTAATAAAGTCTTGAAGGTCTCATCGCTAAGTGAATGATCGTGGGGAGCTTCGCCATTTTTATTCTAGCAGGTAATGGCGAACATACCTTCGCGCAGGCTGGTGCAATTTCAGAAAGCGCTTTATTGTCGCACATGTTACATCATGCCTATCGTTACATTTAGGACATTCATAACTCTAAGCAATAAATCCTTCCTTCTAGTGTATCAAAGTAGAGTTACCAAGATGGCACAATTATCGCCAACCCCAAATAATTCGCGCCAAGGGTGTGGGCTCTCCTAGGACTGAACCGATTTGTTGTTGTCCATTTTAGAAACCACGTTTTTTAGACATTTTTCATCTCTTGATGCCATTTTGAAAACCACATTTTTCTGTCTTGTTTGTATCTTTGATGCCATTTTGAAAAATGCAGTTTCTCCCTTGGTGCCATTTGGCGAAAAACTTTTGTCGCCAAAAACAGCAGTGTGCTGTCCTAGGATTTTACCAGGCTTTTTATGTATGAATTTGTAGTACTGATATGAATGTTGGATTTTTGAAATTGTAATAATTGGCTTAAATTACTCAACCTTGCCTTGGATTGGTTGATGTAAAATATGCATTATTATTGTAGAATAATATTTGAACACATTTTGCATGAAACAAAAAGAAAGGAATCTTTCTGAATTCGCAAAATCAGAATTTGTGAAACCTTCAGAAAAGCTAGGATTTTTTGCTCTTATTGTAGTTAAGGTGCAATGCCAATTTCTGTTGGATTAAAAATTTTATAAATGGGAGAAAAGAGGTTAGCTGAAAAAAAACCTTTACTGAAAAATTGCTGCATTTCTTTAAAAATCCTAAATTGGATTTCTTTTCAGTTTTTTGTTTCAAATCTAATTTACAATTGCGTGGGCTCAACTTTTGAACCAAAGTTTGCAAAATTTGTATTTTATTCCTAAATTATCCTCACTATATGTATATGAAATAATTAAAATATTGCAGGTTTTTAAATGTAATTAATTAATAGAATTAGAAATTTCTTGTAGTCTGTCAAAAAATTAAATGAATTGTTTTAATTATTATAAAGAAGGAAAATTTACTACCAAGTGGTAGCGTATCATGCTTCCACACCACAGGTTCAGGGTTCAAACCCCAGAGTGGGCAAGGTCGACTCAGTTTTTCCTCCCTTCAATGTGTCGATAAATGAGCACCAAGCTTGCTTGAAAACTAAACACTGGGGGTTTTGCGTCAGACTGACCACCTGACTGAAACATCTGCTTATGCACCTCGGGGCCCTAGGTCACAAAAACTGAAATTGACACAGTTAGGCCTTGGCCCTCCATGGACTGTTTCACCACTGAGTTTAGTTTAAATAAAGAAAATTAAATTGTTTTCTTTGTTCTATTTTCATTTTTTAAAATCTTGTAAATACAGTATTAATGTACTGATTTTTTTAATGTTTACAAAACATGTAATTATTTAAGTTGTAGAAGTAAATGGAAATGCTCCCATCTTTTTTCTTTGGTGCCAAGGAAATTCAGCATAATATAATTAATAAACATAAAATTCAAGTAATTTTTTATGTAAAGGAATATTTGGTTTAGAGCTAATAGTAGCATTTGATGATTGATTACTTGCACTCAGCTAACTGAACAGTCGTAAATTCTTAATTTTTGAATGTGACTTTTAATTTTGATATTTATGCATCTTTTTGTTAAAGTGTAATATTATCTATTTGATATTATTTATGAGGCATATGTTATTTTTTTTTATTTGTAACTATTTATCTCGTATATTGTAAGCATATGTATATTTTTCATTTTAATTTATTTATGCAATTCTATTTGAGTTGCATCATTAGCTGCCAAGTATTAGAATTCAAAAAAAAAATTGTGAAAAGTCAGTTTAAATTTAATAATTTTATCAAGCCTATACATAAAATAAAACACTTAAAAAATGGCAAAATTTAACTGAAACTGGTGGCATGAAATTACAAACATTTTTTAAAATTGCTAAAAACATTTCAGTTCTGCAAAGCAAGCAGAATTGTCATGGGTCCTGTACAGTACATGTTTAAATTATGTAGAGGCTGCCTTTGGATTTAGTACTTTCC
>BMAV01013531.1:0-67303 GCA_019973955.1 Trichonephila inaurata madagascariensis | reverse complement strand
TACTAATCTAAAACTGCCCGAATGCAGGAATAAAAATTTATGATATTCAGAATTTTTGAATTATTGGGTTGATCGGAATGTTCGTGCCAATTTTTGTGTTTGGTGGCATAAGAACAGGTCTGAATATGCAAGAACGATTGAAAAAAAGAAAAAACATGCGTACGCTCATCCTGTATTGGGGTTAGCGACGCTTAGTACTGTGCCGTAGAGCTGGGTTTGAATCCCGGGAAATGCATGTGTTTATAAATGTCTAGTGCATGTACGGCAGGAGGGCACTCTAAATAGTTATCAATTCGCAAGTCCTCTTGTAGGGTTGGTGGAAAGGGAAGAGAGGTGGGAGGGCCTTGACCTTCTTTAGGGTATTCACCTTCAAAATTGGGGTGTAACCGAGCCAAATTGAACTGTCACCGGTAAAGTGCTCAAAGCTATGGCTAACCATAGTCGTTCATCAATTATTTGCCGAGATAAATTTCATTTGTCTCGATTTGTCACTATCAGACAAATGGCATTAGTATCAACAAAGACCTACATTCTAAAAAACAGTACATCAAACATATTCAGGAAAAGATTTGGTAGTAATACGTTAATTATTGTCAATTTTATGTGCCTTGAATATGAAGGCAAAAATGTGCAATTTAGGTATTGAATGTCTTTTCTTGTACTGTGGAAAGGCAAAAATACAAGAAATGCAAAGCTTATAGCAACGTTGATGTAACTGAAAACACCGAGCAGAAAAAAATTTGTTAGGTTTAAAACTGGGGATTTAAACCCTTAAGTACAAGAACACCCAGGTAGGCCCTTCGCACCAGATGAAAATTAAATTAAAATACGGAAGAGAAAACCATTAAAATCCAACATCCATAAGCATTTTATGAAGCTTGGCTACATAAACCGTTTAGATGTGTCAATTCCCCACGATTTAATGGAGAAAAATTCGATGCATCGCATTTCCATTTAAGACTCGCTCTCGAAACATAAAGAGAATATTCCATCATTGAAACAAGTAGTGATGAGAGGTGAAAAATAGATAGTTTATAGCAACGTTGAATGAAAAAACCTTGAAGAAAGTAGAATGAACCTTCTTTAGCCTCACCAAAAGTCTATCTTCATCCGAAGAAGGGTGGGATTGAAAAGGAATCCAAACAACGAGACGATAAATTCAGGGAATCCTGTCTCCCAATTAGACGGATTAAAAACAGATATATTCAAGTAAAATCATTCAGAAATATCAAATCGGAATAATGCCTTGTTTTGTCAGAATGTATCTATTGTCAGGGTGTTCAGGACAGTCTTCTCAAACTTTCAATATAGACAATATTCATCTGTCGACATTAAACCTCCATACACAATAACATTGTATTGAAATCAATGATATATACTTTTACTCTAAAGAGTGACAATACGGAAATTAACTTCTTATGTGCCACCGACGTATTTCGCAACGTCTCGCTCAGCCAAAGCATAATTTTCACTGGACGTATATACGTCTTACCGAAGTACGATCTTTTCTGTGCACTGCTATCAGGAAGACTGTTTCACTGGAATGCTGATTAAGGACAGTGACGAAGTCTTTGCAAAGTTACTTATTTCAAGAGGATTTACTTATTTATTCCTTTTCTCCTCCCAAAAGCATCAAAATACGCGCGTCTACGTGAAAAGCGGGCGATACGGAGGCGGCTGAAATCGGCGGTTGAAATTAAAATTATAGCCGTACAAATCATCAGATAAGTGTTAATACAAAGTCCATGGGGTCACTGATTATTATCTAGCTGATTTCTTAACTTAGTATTTAATTCGTGTAGTAGTACATTGTACAGTACAGATATAAGTATATTATATCAATTAATAAATGTATTATTGTATTTTTATATTTTATTTATGTCCAGAAAGTATTTTTGTTTGCTTACTTTCAATTAATAATTTTTGAATAATCATGGACTTCAAGCTTTTCCAAATATATAAAACATGTGGGCTGCTGGGACATTGGCATTCTTCGATAACTTGACAAAATTGTTGGTGTTCGGAATTGGGATGTCTTGCCCTGCGTCCACCATATTCCACAGTTCTCGCGACCACTGATTGCGCCTGCTAATGCAGTTAGGCAAATGACACATAATAAAGATAATGTTGTCGAGATAAAATAACCAGGTAGAATTTGTTCACTGAAAAACCTGAGATTTTCTGGAAGGTGGGAATTTTCAAGTTGCCTGAAAGATGGAGAAAAGTTTGGCAGAGTGGCACTAACATAATTACGTCTAAACGAAAGAAATTAAATGTCTATAGGACTGGTTGTTCCAAAATTGGCATGGACACTGAACAATCCGGGTAATTTAATATACTAAGAAAGAACAACAGCTATGTGCTGGACACGGTGGACCTGGTATGGTTTCGCTATACATATAAATATAAATATACATATAAATACACTGGCGTGATTAGTTCTGAATAGGCCATGCAAAAATTCCTCAGGGGGAGCCCTTTTGCAGCTCAACATTTAAGTTAGCAAGCTTACACGTAAGGGCCACGAATCATTGATGCAGTTGGTGCGCGGTACAAATGCGTTATACACTGGGTGGCCAAATTATCATGACCATCCATCGGTCCTGTTGGTTCTGGGTCGCGTATGCGGTTTGAAACGCGTGGACTCTATGAGATGTTGGTAGATGATATGAGAATTTGATACTATATCCAATGAAAATGCATTTTTCCAATGTCTTTAGATTGGATGATACTTGTGGTGTTGTAGGTGATCCCTTATGGAAGTCGTTTACTAGAATTAAATGAGAGGTTCTCATGGATTTGACAGCAAAAAGAGGTTTTTCTTTTGGTAGCAGGCAATTCTAACGTTTATTTACAATTATAATTTCTAAACAAAAAACTTTTTTCCCACAAAAAACCGCTACAAACACATTCCCCGCTGTTTCGTTACATGTCGTTTCAGTTCTTTCGACCGTTCTCTTTTCAGTCTTTTTGTTTACAAAAGCTAGATTCACAATGCGGGCGCTAGAGGCGCACAACAATACTGGATCTAGCTGCCTAATGCCTCCATCGGTATCCCACGAATTCCCCCGGATTTGACATTAGTGTTTGGGAGCAGGTTAACTAAGCAAAGTAAAATTCGTGCTATGTCTTCTAACCATCTGCAGATGATACCAGCTATATTACAAAGAGCATTTTTACCTGCTGAAATTATTTACCCCATCAGGGTACACCATAACATAGCAGGATGTACTTGATGTGCGATAACACTTAAATACTCTTGGGCATTCAGACGTTCTTCGGCATCGATTAAAAGGATTCATGCAAAACCAAGAAAACATCCTCCAAGCCATAATATGAGCTGCACCAGCTTGAAGAATTGTGACAATGCATGTGGGATATATACTTTTGTTCAGTTTTCTCCATATTTGCACCCTGCCACCTGTATGGTGTAGTTTAAAACGGGACTCCTCGAATCGCATTGTGACGGGCTCATCGCGCTTTCTATTCATTATCCTCTAGGGTTCTTTGTGGCCGAAAAAGACAAATTCTTTCCAACCAAATCCAGAAGTGAAGCGTGATTATGCAAATAAGGAACCTTTTAAATATCAGAAGTTTAGCGTAAGCGGGGTGGTCTTTAGGGAAGTGATTATGCTATCCGTGACAGTGCGTTCAAGTCAAGGTGGATACCATTCCAGTGGAGATAAAGAAACGACATTGAGGATTGGAAAAGTGTTACTACTTAACTAGGATATAGAGGTAGGATCGTTCAAATTAATACTAGGAACTGTGTATATACTGAGATTAGGAATAGGTGGTAAAGTTAAATATAGTGATTAGGTCGCGCTTATTTGATAATACGCATTGTGTGTTTCTTCACCTCAGATACTCTAAGTTAAAATATAAATATTATCATTGTATAGTGTTTAAGTTAAGATCTTAATAAAGATATATTAAGATTATGGCAACGCCTGGTTCTTCATTCACTCCCACACTTAGAAGTAATGCCTTACAACATGACCAACGCCAAATTAAAAATCAACAGAAAAGTCGCTAATTCACAATTTAATATCAGCAGAATATTTTAGAACCAATTTTTGAAGAAGAAATTCCAACTTTATATGGAAAGAACATTGATACAGTTGAGCTCCACATGGACAAAGCCTCTAGTCACGCGTCTAAGTTAACACCCACTTATTTAGCCCAGAAAGAACCAGAAACAAGAATACTACAATGCATCTCATTTGAAGAAAAAAATACGTGTAGAATCACCCTACACTTCTGTAATGGACTTTTGTACTTTCAGTTTATTAAAACGAGCGTTAGGAAGACGACATCCAAGAACACACGGACCGGACAGTGAAAAACGATTCAAGAGGAATAGAGTATAATTTGCATGGCATAACCAAGAAAAAGTTTACTTTCATGAAAATTAAAGCTAGAGTTATTGTCAAGAATAATGGCATATCGTGATGAAGCAAATCATTGCCAAAAAAATACGGTGGCATTTATTAACCAAAATTAACTACCAAAATCGTTTCCATAAAGTGCGAACGACCTTCTAGATATGAACTGTAGAACTACATAGTTTTAATTTGTTAAAATAGTATTAGTTTCATTTTTTTAAAGAAGCATCTTCAAAAACTAGTAATTTCATTATTTTTAACCTAACTAAACACTGGAATTCGCTTACAGAATAAGAATATGATAGTTAATTTAATTATGAGAAGCATCACATTATCTGTGATAATCCATTTAAATCCTGTCACATCTCATAATAACGCTGAACACATATCCCAGTTTTCTCTCTCAAAGCATGAATTATTTATACATGAGTCAGAAATTTCGAAATATTTTAATATCATTTGCATGCACTAGTTTCATACTTCCATTAATATCCTTTCATCATTGATTATTCAATACAAACTAGATTGTGTGTATCAAACAGCGTAAATTCAAGCATCCTATGTAAATATTTTCCGTGATTCAATTAGAAAAAGACCATCTGAGAGGGAATTTAATGCAAGTACACACCTTTATTAAAAACTCTTATGCTTCTAACGAATAATATAAATACTTGTGAAAAAATAATACTAATATGAATTCTAAACTTAGACCGCCAGTGAAATAATTTCTGAAAATTCTTAAAAATAAGGAAATATGTTTAAAAAATTTTGCATTAGTTGGAAAATTTGTGTGAATTATATTTTAATTCAAAATTAGTACATACTTCCAATCTACATTTGGGAACTTAGTGTAACTGGATTAAATGCACCACTAAATAGGTAGAAAACTTATTATAGACTTGCAATCTCTTATATGACTGTATTGAACTTTGTGAGCAGCACCACTGATGAGGTACTGGTAAGACCAGATTACTGATGTTAAGGGCGGGTGTTTTGGAGTTATATGTGTATCCCCTGTTCGTGTAACTTTAAAGATGGAATATGTCACACCTTCAAAAGATGTATACACGTGGAGCATAGTCATTTCTGTTTGAACATATCAAGAACTATTATTCGCCATTGGTTCTGTCACCAATCGTGCGGTGGAATCAGCCAGATAACGATTTGGGAACTTCTGCCGGTCACTCTCTGTCATCTAGAAAGGAGGTCAAGTCAAAGGTTGACTTTCCTGTAGAGCCTAAGCGTCGGTATCGTTTCATTCCAGGTATTTTCTCACGAAAACTACGTGACCATTGAGAAGCCATTAATTCTAACAGGAGATCGGTTCTTTGGTTGAGACCGCCGCAAACTTAAGATTATTTTATATAGAACTGATTTAAATATTTAAAAATTTTATATATGGGTCGCTGTAGGATAGTATTCGGATTGAATTTGAGAACGTACTTAAACATGAACTGTACTATTGGCCAGCGCAATTATTGAATCTAGTACTATTCAATTTTCTTCAATGTTACATAAAAATGAATACCTAACTCATCTGCTATAAAAATTTAATTAAATATGAAAATAATATTTTCATGATTAATAAAAAGTACTACAGAATCTTTGTAACAAAAAAAAAAATGTAGTTTTTAGTTCAGTGATTTATAAACAATGTACCTCTACGTTATCTATAAATTTACTTTATTATAATAAATCTCCCTTTTTAATAATCTCGTATGACTTTTCACTCATAACTCTTGGCTATAATCATTTTAACTTTTTGTGTAAATTATAATAACGGATGTATAATAGCTTTATTATATATATATATATATATATAAAAGATCGTTAACCAAAAACAATTAACGTAATATATATATATATAAGAAAGAGAAAATTAGTCCTTTACCATTGCATGATTTAGTACTTTAATACACTCATGTTTCATTATATTACATTAATGATTTTACAGCCTTTTTTATTTTGGTTTATGAAAACCCTCAGAAAGAAGTTAAGAAAACAACTAACATATTAATTAGTCTTAACTTTCCTGTTTTTAAGTAATTCTGTAAAACGGGTTCATTCGTGATTCTTACTAATCCTCTGGGGTAAAATTTCTTTAAACGTTGCAATACTTGGAGTAAAACTGCTTATTATAAAGGAACCGTGATTTTATGTTAATGAGGAGTTGCTGTTTTAAGTCAAGTGAAGAGAAAAGTAGACAGATATAGGCAACCGTTACCATACCGAATCTAAAGCGTTGGAGATAGAATAGTTAGTTACTATAATTCAAGTAAAAGGAGCAGACGAGTCAATTTAGACAATCAGCATAAGGACGAATTCTCGCCTTAGCTAAGTACAGGTAAAAGCCTTTAAAACCTACTTTGAGGCCTGGGCCTCCTTTGCAAAAGTGAAATCCCAAGTGAGCCCTCTTTACATTACTATATAACAGGGTCCGCAACCTATGGCACGCTTGCCACATGTGACAAGTGGTAATTCTTTATTGGCACTTTTACACTACTCTATAAATTTGTCAATTTTGAGTGGATAGAAGTTGATAAATTTGTAATGCTCATTGTTTACTTTGAGTGTGAATTACAGATATTAACCCTTTTATCTACCGCATTACATTTATTGCAGTTTTTCTTATGCAAATATTTTTTTTGAATCACTACATTGAAAGTTAAGGATATACATAAACAAAAATACTCAACTTTGGGAAATTTAAACTTGTTAGAGCTAATTAATTAACTAAAGATATTCAACTGTAAAATTAATTATATGCACTGTTCATTTAAAAATAAAGACAAATCGTTTTCTTAAGGTCTTCATTAACATACGAAAGAACTAAGACACTTAAGTTTCTGACATTAACTATTTTTCGACAAAATGATAATCTTCGCAATCCGCTGAAAATGGAATTCCGTCAGCTAAAAGCGCAATTTCTACTTTCAAACTATTCGCCTTCCCCGATAAAATACACATCATCATAGAACCCGTGCTGCCATATCTTGAAGAAGTGGATTTGAAAGAAGACTCCTGCAAAGTATCGTTAGAATATCTGTAGAGCCAGTTATTCTATGTAATTTTAAAACTGATTGGTACTCTGGCGGGTACCCGTCGGTAGATAAAAAGTTAAAGGAATTGCGAAATAACTGAAATTTACAGCTATTTTGTAAACTTCTGAATTTCATTTCCGGAGAGATTTAATTTTTTGAAGACAGAAAATAACATGTACTCTACTTTCCTCTTTTGGTTTTACATATAATCTGAGTGAAAAATTTGTCTTCATATGAAGAATATTTCGAGTCTGCAAAGAAGTTGTTTAACAACTGAATGCTCAAAATCGTGCCAAACTGAAAGTCATAAATTATACCCCTGATTTTGCGATATGAGGTATAGCGGTGCAAGCTCTAGGTTTGTATTAAAATTTTTATTTATCCTTTTATTTAACTATTATAAAAAGAAATACTAATATTTTATGTTGTCTGTTTCTTATTTTATTAAATGTTTCAAAATACATAAATTTTTGTTAAAGAAATAGTTATATTTTATGCTGTTATTTTTATGTTAAGAATTATCCTTAAATGATGCATAATTAATAAAACTGTAAATCTATATAATTGATCTCTAGTCTCTAATTCTTCATGCATTATCGCGGGAATCGAATGGCTTCAAAAATGCCCTATTGTGTGGAACGCTAAATCATATTGGTAGATTAGTTTGGCACGCCACAGCTAAAAGGTTACCCACCCCTGGTATATAACATAGGATGGCAAAGGAAATACTTATATTTTATGTTGTCTATTTCTTATTTTATTACATATATATTTCTAAGTACATAATGTATGCACACTTTTAATTTTTTTTAAATTTTTGTTAAAGAAATAGTTATATTTATGCTGTTATTTTTTTTGTTAAGAATTATCCTTAAACGATGCATAATTAATAAAACTGTAAATCTATATTATTGATCTCTAGTCTCTAATTCTTCATGCATTATCGCGGGAATCGAATGGCTTCAAAAATGCCCTATTGTGTGGCACGCTGAATCATATTGGTAGATTAGTTTGGCACGACAGAGCTAAAAGGTTGCTGACTCCTGGTATATAACATAAGATGGAAAATACTCGTACAAAAGGTGACCGCTACAAATAACTGTGCGTGACTCATAATCTCATACACCGGCTCAACTGATTTTCCCCTTTTGACTAAATTATGGCGTATGGTGGTAGACCCAGGCTCCTGGTAGCTAGGATGACAGTCATTACTTGCTTATGTGGGCGCCTCTTTTCTCTACTGTTGTAGGTTGGCATGTTGTTCGAAATTTCCAGTTTAATAACATTTGACAATTAATATTAATCATGTCACGATCTTAATGAAGCTGCTGAATTGAGAACGAGACAAGGCCCCCACCGAGGCCCTTGGCCCGTGTCCAGTTGACCCATGCCTTAAGACGTCCCCGGCGCTAAGTATTAAATCAATTATTATAGAAATTTAAGTTAGTGATGAGTCTGACAGAGTTCCTGTAACATAGGTTGAATTTAGATAGTGATTTGATAGTCATAATAAAAGTATTTTTGTTCTATAAATATGTCTCATCCTTTGGTGCGTTCTAACATTTCTGCTGGCGAAAGTTTATGACAATTCTTTGATTCTTTTCTGATTTCTTACTAATGAATCTCGAAGTTTATGCTTAGTAACGTTTCATCATACTTTACGTGTGACATTTAAGTAGCATAAAAAAATTTTTTAATGAAATAGGAGTGTGACAAAATTTTATGGAAGAAATATGAATATTATTTCTAAGATTTTTTGCTCAAACATTATCTTTCATTTAAAAAATAAAGAATGTATTTTTTTAAAATTCTTATTTTGAAGTGAAAAAAATATTATTCAGCTGGACTTCAATTTAAAAGGGTTTTTTTTTTTCTTATTCGACAAAAAATATGGCTTGTTAAATGGATAAACAAATAAGTTCCGTAAGAAAGAAGAAAGACGAAGTGATGTGGAAATCGAAATTTGTCCCAAGTGAGGCATAACTAAGTGATTTAATGAAATTAAGGTCTCGATTTTGTCCGAAAGAAACAAACTAATGAATGGGAAAGAAACATTTTGGGGAGATTTAAAAAATACAAATGAGAGAGAAAAGTTTTTTTATCTGATGTACTTAGAACTGCTAGAAAAATAAGGATTATTGCTTCTCTGTAACGTAAATGTGACGAAACTGTGATGAGAAAAAGGCGCAAACAATTAAATTTGGTAAATTATCTTGATTTATGTTAAGTTAATATGAGCCAATTAAATACACTCAAAAATACAAAAATTTCAATTTTATAAAACAAAGTGTAAATTTATTATAAAAATTTATTTATCTAAATATTTTGTATCGATTTATTTATTTATTTATTTATTTTGAGTTCTGTGTTTAAAAATTCTTTGACTTTATTTTAATTATTGCTTTAATTTACTGTAAAAATGCTACAACGGCTGTTTGTATTATTATCTTGACATTGTAGATTACAAAAGTAGTGATGTAACTCCTTACCATAAACTGAAAGGAAAAAATCATTCAGATCAAAGCATTTAATACATAAAAGTAGAATATCGTAGTATTTATTTAATAGAAACTGTGGACGTTTTCTGAATCTGGATCATTAGGGCTTGCTTAACCCACTTTCCTAATCTCCATAATTTATTTTTTATATAGCTTTTTAAAAGCTCTTATTCAATGCAATTTTAATTTTCTCTACCCAAAAGAAGTTATTTTATAAATTATAATAGTAAAATGTTTTCTATCTCATATATATTAATCTGCCATTGGCTATAGAAAATTCAGAGCAGCTGTCATCATCTAAAAAATACCCAAAAAGAGAGATAAAAAGCCTTCTACAGTTTACCTCAACGATCACTTGTTCAATAAAACAATTGTATTGCAACATACAATTCGAGAGATCTCTTACTAGATGAGTCAAAACGGTTTTAGCTATCTCAACTGCTGTTTGTAAAAAATGTAACACCATGAAGGAATCATCAGAATTAAATGAAATTTAATTCACAAACAACTTGTATTAATACAAATAAAATGTCGATTCTAAAAATTAAAAACAATGCTATGTCCGGAAATCATTATTTGGTAGACACCACGCTGCAATAAGTACTGCTATACAACGTGGCATGGAGTCAAACAGATTTTGTATGTCTGCTTGTGGAAGAGAATTGAATATTGCTTGTATACGAAGCAAAAGTTCGTCTTTTGAAGCTGCAGGACGCGGATCACGAGCGAAGCCACCAACCAAATCCCCACACGTGCTCATTAGGCGATATATCCGCAATGCTGCGCCATGGTACAGCTGTACGTGTTGGGCTGAACAGAGTCTAGGAACAAGCCCTTGCAACATGTGGCGTGCATTATCCTTGCTGAAAAACTCCAGGGACATCTTGAAGGAAGATGAGAACGATTTAGGGTTCTGCACTCACTTGACGTACCTTGTTGCCATTCTTATCTTCAATTGTAGCACCTGAAATCGTCCATGATACAAAAATCTTTATCCCAGACCATAAATCCGGTGTTCACCCACTATCACGTTCCATAACGCACTCAGGAAGGCAGCGTTCACCGGCATAGTCTCCAACACGAATGCGCTATCATGGTCCCACAAATTGAAGCGCGGTGATTCCTCTGAAAAGACAACTTGGTGCCAACCGCTTGCCTCTGTGCTCTTCATAAGCGCATTGCAGACGCGGCCATCACTGGTTTGCCATGACGGGGACCCGTGCACAAAGGCAATTTTGTATGCATTTTACGGTGCAGCAAACGTCGATGAAGCTTCGACATTAGTACACCTGTAGCACTAAAACCAACGAGCTGCCGACGCTCCGGAGGAAGCTGTAGTCATTCACCGCCACGTAGAGCGTGGTGCGTCAGACGCAGACACGCTAACGTCACCTTCATCCCTCCACGGCCAGTTTCGAGTTGCTCCGGTGCTCGTCAGTCCATCATGCTTCCAAACTCGCATCACTGTGGAACTGTTCCGGGCTTCACACGAGTCTCCAATTGCGCGATAGAAAATCCTCCCCTTCAAAGGCCGGTAATCCTTCCCCGTTCAAACCGGTAAGTTGTTGGAATTCTCCTTATTTCGTCTGGAGGCATACTTAGATCACACTAAACGTTCGCCAATAGCAAATAATTATTAACTATTTTCAACATCCCGCTACAGCTCCCTCTATTTATACGCAGTTTCTCAGCATCAGTTCAGAGAGAGGTACAGCAACGCTAAGCATGCACGGCGTCTCTGAAATCCTTTTACTATTTTGCGTAACATCCTAATTGATATTTGCTGCAAAGTTCATTTAATTCTGATGATTCCTTCATGGTGTAAGCTGTATATTTTACAAACAGCAGTGTATATATAAAGTTGAAAGTCAAATTGTAGTTTTATTTTCTTTAAAAATACTCCTTTTCCTTCAGGTGTTATATACTTTTCATTTTTTCACCAACGTAAAAAACACATTTTCAGTCTTCTTTAATGACCGATTCCACAGTTTTACATTTCACATTGATGGTTTAATTATTAGTTACATAATATAAGCCAAAAAGTTTAGTATGGAAAAGAAAGAAGTCAAAGGGAAAAATTGAAACATATGGAGATTGGAGAAGAATTAGAATTGATCCTGATCTGAAAATACCGGTATCCCGGAATTTCGAGATCCCAGGGCAGCAAAATCCCCATGATTCATAGTGTATTTTCTGGACTGTCTGGCGGGATGTAAAAAATTGTTTGAGGGGCCACTTTGTAGCATGGACTGTTATTTGTCTTTTCATCCCCGGCTTAGCTGGTCTAATTTTACTATTGAGCTACGTATTATAGCTGCTTCCTCGTGTGTCCGATGCTGTTGCTTCTGTTGGGTATTGAGTTTGAATACTGGTGCCACTGAAAACCTACCTGGCGAAGAGGTGGCTGCATGCTAAATCTGTTGGGTTTCAATGCCCTTGCGTCGGCATAATGTGGAGCTGTCGTCCTCGTTACTTGGTCGTTATTCTAAAATGCGAGATCTGTCACCAATAGTCTCTTCGTCCTTGATTCAGTTTTAATTTTATTTTTACTATCTTCGCCTTTTAAGGTGTCCAACTACCCTAAAATTATGAATTTTGCCAAAAATTGATAATTTTTTTTTATGATTTTATTTTAGAGGCCGTCTTATTATCTTTATATAAGTACCAAGTTTATTATTTGCCATTCACTAGAACGAAAACTACAAGCGTTTTAATAAAAGCAAATGCCACTGCTTTGAGTAAGATGTCATACTTTAAAATGCTTTTTACTCGATATGTGAGTTTTTTCGAAAATGCTGAAACGGGGACGGCGATTGCTCAAAAGGTTTTGAAAATAATTAACTGAAATTTTGTGTGTGTGTTCTGAATGAAAGTAGAAGTGTTTTAACCTTCAGATTTATCAATCACTGTTTTAATACAAAATTTACAGTACCTTATGTGAATATAGTGACTGTTTTTTTAAGCAATTCCATATAATAGGATAAAGGGCTCTAGTTTTGGTAAAAATTAAAATATCTCTTTATCTGAAGGTCATTTAAAAAATGAATAGCAAAAAGCACTTTATGATTGAAAATTTGAAAATTTGTTCAAAAGCTTTTTGTGCAAAATAGACCCTGTTTATGTAATTTTTTGTAAATTTTTACCAATTTTTTCCCATTTCCCATTTTTATTTTGTTTCTCTCTTCTTAATTTTAGCATATTTTTCTTAAAATGAACATGATAAATCTAAAGACCACAAAAAATTCCCCATATCTCCATTTTTTAAGAAAAAAGTTGACGCAAGTAGTTAGATACCTTAAAGCAGGGGTGTCTAACACGCGGCCCGCGAGCCGCATATGTCCCGCCAGTGGGTAAGTTACAGCCCACCGACTCTTTTTTAAAAAATTTTAAATATCAGGTTTTTAAAGTTTTTTCATTTTGAAATTTATTTAAGGGGAAATTTATATTTTTATATAAATCTTCAATGCATTTGCCTGTTAACTGTTCTTGTTTTAAAATAAATCCCCTTTATGATAATAGAAACCTCCTTTAGATTAAAATAGATTTATATTTTATCAAACAGTTACGTTTGATTTTACTATAATAAACCACTTTTTTAATAAATTCCGTATTGCATTATGCATACCCTTTACTGTGGATGGTACATGATTCTCTGTGTGTGTGTGCGACTTTCATTTCTCCTCCTCCTTTTCTGTTTGGGAATGACCAAACAGCAAGTGGCCGTCAGAGATGTTTTTTAAAGTTAAAAAAATATTCAGGACGGTTAAGATAAAAGGCAATGTATATTTAATCGTTTGAGAATGACAACACAATCGAATTTCAACAATGAGTAACGAAAGATCACTTCAAAAGGAACTCCGTAATTTTCATGAAAATGGCAACTGTAATATTTTAAACATTATTTGATCATGTTATTATTATATTATATAAACATTCTTATATTATCTATGTCTGTATACATGAAAAATAATGAAACCACAATACAATCCATTTTATTTTTAAAATTTTACCTAATAAAAGTTTTTTGTTTCCAAATCCTGATATAAGTGTACATATTTTATGTGCGGCCCACGAGATATATTGTTTTCCGAAGTGGGTCGCAAGGTCATTTGGGCGACACCCTGCCTGCGCTAAAAGTAAGTAATGGGCATTTTCGATGGACCTCGTATTATTCAAACCTCGTTCGAGCTCGTGTTGCTTCAAACTGCGACGTTGATAGACAACCAGTCAATCAATCTGTTGACAAAACTAATAAGTGCGAATCATTATCAGATAAAAAAGACTGATTTTAAGATAGTAATTAATTTTTCTATCATGGTTGTGATAACTTCGTAATTAGTATATTATTCAAATCTGGGTTACATGTTTGGTTTCTCACTTTGCTAAATACCTACAACAAGAATCATCGGGGAATATTATTAAATTAAACTTAGCCAATAAAAGTCGTTTTCAGATGATGTAAAAGAAAAAGTGAAATTATTGAAAAGTTAAGTGATACTATTCATATTTTTTTAAAAAAGTAGTAAATGCTTTATATTAAAAGTATTAGAAGTCTCAGGTATTCCTCGTTATTTGAATGTGGTTTTAACCCTTTATCTACCGACGGTACTTATGAATACAACCTACTCTCCTTAAAATTACCATGCTAATGTAACCATTTTTCCGAATACCTGACGATACTTAGCAGGAATATTCTTTATAGTATTGACTGAGCTGTTCGGAAATCGTGATTTTAAAAGTGGTGAAAATGAGTTGAGCCATTTATGATATATTTAGGTGGGTCACTTAGATTAGAAAATGGACATAAAATTGTATTGAAGAATAGTATTACAAAAAAAAAATTATTTAAGTACAATATTTTTACCAGAAATGAACATAGAATGATACTATTTTTAAAATGTTTTGTTAGAAAATGCTTCTATTAGGCACAATATCTTTTGCCTGTATATAGCTCAGACCCTGCACAGAGGCTCAAATAGATTTTGGAAATATGTAACTTAAAAAAGTGGTTTATCCATGTTTTACAATATAAATAGAGGGAGAAATCTTTAAGAAAAACGCCAATAATTATTTCAATGGGTTGTAACTCTGAAAAGAATGTGAATTTTCGAAAGGAATCATAGCTGAGCCTCTATACAGAGGGTCTGAGCAATATACAGCAAAATATTGTTATAATAGAAAAGCATTTTTCATAAAAAGGCGAGAACATTTTGAAAAAAAGGTTATTCTGCTAATTTTTGCCTAAATATTGTATTTAAATCATTTTATTTTTGTCAAAATGTCCTTAAACAATTTTATACATGTATTCTAATCTAAATGACACTAAATATCATGAAAATTATCCATTTAGGCGCTTTTTAAAAATCACGGTTCCGAAATGATTAACTCTTCTCACTCTTTCAAGATATATGGCAGCACGGGTTCTATGATGAGTATTTTAGCGGGGAAGGTGAATAGTTTTATAGTAGAAATTGCGTTTTCAGCTGACAGCGTTTTCAATGGATTGCAAAGATTGTTACTTTAGTTCCAAAAAAACAGTTAATGTCAAAAGGTGTCTTTTTTCATTTTTGTATGTTAATGAAGACCTTAGAAAACGATTTAACTATTTATTTAAGTGAACAGTGAGTATAATTAATTTTGAAGTTGAATATCTTTAATTAATTAGCTCTAACTAATTAAATTTACCAAAGTTGAGTATTTTGTTTTGTATCCCTTAATTTTCAATGAAGTGATTCAAAAAAAAAATTGCATGTAAAAGACTACAGTAAATCATAATGCGGTACATAAATGGGTAAACTTCAAGGTATATAGCTGTAGTGTAATGTCAAGAAAAAATTAGGAAATTTTATGGTTTGAACACATCATAAATTATGTATTTGCTTACGTTAGAACAAAGTAGACTACTTGTAAAATAAAATCTAGGGTTTGAACATTACATTTTTTTTAAAATTTCATTGCTAAAATAATCAAAATTGTAACAAAGTTCGAAAATCCTTTTTCTTCTACTAACGAGCATGCACCGAAAGAAGCAGTACTGTGGATTATTTCTGTGACTTAGATTTTCATGTAAAAAGCAAAGGAAATGTACGCATATATTTAATTTACAATATGTTGTTTGCTCAGTATTTTTCCCTGAATATTTTGTTATTTCAAATTATTACACACAGAAATTCTTTGCAGTCACAGCCAAAATATTTTTTAATTAAGTGTTAAAGTTTCTAGGGAATAAAAATTACAAAATACGTAAATAATAAATCACGACTAGACAACACTATTTTATCGAAAATTGAAAATATTCAACTATGTTTGTTGGGAATGTTCTCTGTAAATATTGAATATCAAGAGAGAGAGGTAGGGTATTTATATAATGATGTTTGAGAGTTAATCCATTTAGAAAATGCTTTAAAGTTTAAAACATTATTGACTAAAAAATAATTAAAGATTTAAAATAGTTGGAATGATATTATTTTGTTAACACATTTCGCATTTCGAATTTAGTTTTACCAGCTATCCCATAAATCAACTGCAAAAGTATCCTGCACTCTAGTGAAGGGAAACTGTCTTCTATCTTTAAATTCAGTAAATTTTTGTTTTGGCTCTTGTTGACAGAAAATGGACAAATTCCACAGAAAGGGAGAATAGGCGAAAAACAAAAGGTCAAAGAATTTTTTTAGTCCTTCTTAATGTAACATTGCGCCACAGAAAATATCCAATAAGGTGGGTAAAGGTTATAAAAAAGATTTACAGAATGGATTAATCTCTGTATAGTGAGGCTGGGTATATAATGGTTAGCACGACGTGAAAAAAACCAGATTTGACCAATTTTTTTTTCAAAGTTTTCCTGCAGAAGATGACACGTTGAAAAAAATAGGTATCTCCTCCCTTCCCTCAGACATAAGTACGGTCATTATTTAACAGCACCTACAAGCAAACTTTTAAAAATGTGGTTTCTATTTTTTCTTTGCATTTTACTTGTGTGTGTGTGTGTGTGTGTGTGTGTGTGTGTGTGTGTGTGTGTGTGTGTGTGTGTGTGTGTGTGTGTGTGTGTGTGTGTGTGTGTGTGTGTGTGTGTGTGTGTGTGTGTGTGTGTGTGTGTGTGTGTGTGTGTGTGTGTGTGTGTGTGTGTGTGTGTGTGTGTGTGTGTGTGTGTGTGTGTGTGTGTGTGTGTGTGTGTGTTTTGGTGTGGGGGGGTTTTTTGTTTGGGAAGTTTGCCCCCAAATTTCAGATATGCTAACAAAAAAATTTTTTAAATTTTTGGGGAATTTTCTGAGCTTAGGTTTTAAAAGAAATTTTTACTTTAATTTTAAAAAAAAGTATTTTTGAGCACAATCAACTTTTCGTGTGAAATGGTTTTTTAAATTTTAATTTTCATTACTAAAATCATTTTGCTTGATTATATTTCGTTTTTTGTGGTCCTCATAAATTATTAAGATTATTTTTATATACTTTTTTGTTTTTAAAAATAGTTTATGTAACTTAGAACTTTTTTCTAAATTTTTCTTGTTGAGAAAATCCCCGTAAAAAATTTTCAGGTTGCTATGAAAACAACATTTGGAAGAGATGGGAAAACTACTAAAATGATTATCAAAAACTAGCCCTTCCGATGCTGCAATAAGAATTTACATAAGTAAGGTAGATAAAACTGAATATTCCCAGATGTGCCAAACTACATAAAAATAAACATCGGATACTACATTATGGTATTGAGTTTTGTTTGACTTTGAAACTGCTAAACTTCCCAAATTTTAAGCTAAAAAAATTAAATTTTTGTACAAACCTGGTGATTTTACCGTAAAGTAAAATCATAAAATTTTTCTGTACATAAATGTTTTGGGGTTTAAAAAACGATGAAAAATTTTTTTAAAAATTAGTGAATAAAAACCTGTAATCTTAAAAAACATTATCAAAATTATGCAAAAATATCTTTTGAATAAAAAAAAATGTTTTCAGCCATAATTAATTGAAGTAGTGTTCTGATATAGAACATGAGTTGGAAAATAACATATTAAAAAATTAGAGCTTTACATGCATTGCAGATTTTTGTTTCATGCCCTTACGAACTTTAAATGCGTTTTTCTCGGATTTTTAATTTTGAAGACGTAGGTTTATTCTAATCCCTAGGACTTTTTTCCTGTTCAAGATAGAGTCTTGACATTTTTTGTAGATTCTCCCAATCGTATGTTCTATAAAAGTTAGTATGGAGTTAAATTTGAGATTTTTAGTTATTTTAAGACGTTAAAATAATATTTTAAAATTTTCGGATTTTTCTAGGTTTAGCAGAAAAATATTTTTTAAATATCAACAAGGGAACATATTTTCAAATCCATACTAACTTTTGTTCGCAATAACCTAAGAAACATAAATCGCTTGAAATGACTAAAAAATTTTAAAAATTAAGCGTTTTATAATACTTTGAAAAAACATCAAAAATTCTTAATTTTTTAAAATTGTAAAATAATAACTGGTCATACTGTCTTTTTACTTTCAGAATCAACTTAATAATATAATATGAATATAAAACATAAATTAATTTCACTGCTACTGTCTCCAAAAAAAATTTTTTTTTTAAAAACGGTGCTGTGTAGCCTTAATAATTTAAATAAATTCATTTTTTCCCTTCTTGTTAGCGCGTGCAAAGCAGAACTGAGTTAAAAATTTTCAAATTTAAAATTATCCCTTTTAGCTCCATATCACTAGGAATAAATTTAATTGATTTTAATTGTTTAAAATCTCATTTCGACAGCTTCTGAGAAGAATTTCATAAACGAAAAATAAAAGAAAAATAATTCACTTCAGTTATTTGTTTATTTGTACACATCCACTTCGATTGGCTAGAAAAAGTGGAATTGACAGAACAGAATAAAATTATACTGGATGACGTATATTAAAAAAAAAAAAGATAATTTAAGAAGTTAAAAAAGGGTCATGGTCACGAACTCATGCCTAGTTTTGGGGAGTCGGGGTTTGAAGGGGTCCAATGAAATTCCTCTTTAGAGGAACTGATGTACGTTTGATTTGTCGAAGTTCAATCCTTCAATTGGCAAGGTGGGAAAGTTTGTGGGGGGGTACCAGCGTCACAACTGACTGAGTTCGAGGCCAATTTAGTGTCAATTTAAAAGTGTATTAAAAAAAAGACTGTACTTTCCGTTTTGCCGGACGGGATAAAGTCACCAAAATGATGCAACACCCCAAATGGAATTTTCCCCTTTGGTAACTTTTTATTTAAAAATACAATTTGGTTTTCTTATCAGTAACGTTTTTTTCATATTACATCAAAAAAGATTTAACCCAATAGAATAATATTTTTAAATATATTTTTATATGTATATTGTGTTGACGACAAGGGCCCCAACTTAAGATTCCCGCAGAAAAAACTGAAAACTAAAAAATTAAATCATTCTGCAGATGCTCACAAAAATCTTATGAAATATTTTTCAAAATTTAAATTAATTTTTGGGGGAAATCGGTTTTATCATATCAGTTTCTTTTAAAATTTTTTAATAAAACATTTTTTTTTTCATGGATTATTTATTTTTTAAATTATATTCTGAACCCTTCAGTCAGATTTATTTTTTTTTAGAATACAAAAAAATCCAGATTATTTGAAAAGTAAAAGGATTGGGAATTTGAAGTCTTTTTGGAATTTAATTTAAATTAATATTATTGGCCAAAAAAAAATTCAACAGATGCCAAAAGATATTAGAAGTCCCCAGAAAAAGTTGTTGGATTTTTGTTAAAGGGTTATCACATTCAAAAAGGTAAAAATTTTTTACTAAGGTTTGCCTCTGGGGGAAATTTTAAAATTTTGTAATCCTGGAAATCCAACAACAGATGTTTCGGGTTTAGGGTAATTGTTTGATTTTTACGTCTGAATTCGGCTATTTGGATCGGGAGAAAAGAATGGTTCCTTAGAAAATAGAGAAAAAATTTAGATCAGGTTTACCAGAAATCATTAATCTCAAGGGGAAAAGGTTGTTTTTTACCCCTTTCCATAGTATTTTGGACGTTTCTTCTTTATGTATATTACGAGTAAATATCGATTTAACATGTTGAGTTGATCACTTATTCTAGACCCAGTTACAAATGTATGTGTATCATAATGTTATTGCTTTTTTTTCAAATCAAAAAATGAAAATTAGAGGAAATTTACATATAATTTTAAAACCTTTGCAATTCGTATCTTATTTAAGTAAATAAATATTAATAAATATAGAATTTTAAGATAAAAACAATTAAAGAAAGGGTTAAGTCACAGCTCCGTGCCATTTTGAGAACAGTTAATAAATTTTTAGCTGGCTCTCAATTTCAAAATTAAATTCCTTTATATTTTGGGCCATTTCCCAGTACTTATTAATTAATTTTAAAATACGGGTGATTATATTTAAAAGTTCTACTTTGAAAGTTTTCAAAAAAACCATTTAGTGTTTCAAGTTGAACTGAAATTTGAAGGGGAAAGGGTATTAAAAAGAAAAAATCATAAGCTTTTTTTTCTTTTTTTTTTAACTTTTTACCCGGGAAATTAAAAGCTTTTTTTCCTATCAATGTATGGTTTTTGCCATATTGGGAGGGGTTTTACTAACAGTTAAACCCTTTAAATAAAATCGAATCAAAATTTTTTTTTTTTGTAAAAAAGCCATTATAATAATGTATTTTGAAAGTACAGTTGTTTTAATATCAAAACATGTAAAGCGTTGAAATTGTTAAAAAATGCCCACACCAAAACCACTTTGTTATGACTTTTAAAAGGCTATCTATTATACACTTTGTAATTTTTTTTTCTATGCCGCCTTTTCCCAACACTTTTCAAGCATATTAGTTCAAATTTCGTAATCCTGACCAGTGATTCTTTTTTACAGCATTTTAAGAGGGAAACTTTAATTATGATGATCACTGTATATTATTTACGCAATGATCATCATTCTGTCCCTTCTATTAGTAGTATGTGATGTGAAGAATACTTTTTTGTTTCATGTAATGCATTGACAAAGAATGATATGCTGCTGTTAGTACAGACTATTTCCGTTTATTAGAAAATTTTGCTTATGGCATCAGAACAAAGTGCTAAAAGAATTAACTTATTTGTATAAACGAGAATAAAACTAAATATTTATCTTGTTTAAAAAGTCCGACTTACAACTTAGTTATATAGAAATTAGCAATTATAAATATGAAAAAGTTAACAGTGTCACTTGTTTAGGAACTGAGATAAATAATAAAAAGGAGCTGGGGCCCCAGAAATTTATAAAAAAAATCATTGCTACAAATAGATGTTTTTATGTTTTGAAGAGTTACTTAAAATCCAGTTTTCTCAAATTAAGAACTGAATTGCTTCTTTACGAAATCTTATAAGATCTGTCCAGACTTTGTTCAGAGTCTTGGGATTGGCTTTACGTGATGGGAAGCTTTGGGGGAAATTTTTAAGAAAATCTTAAACTGCATTCTTGGTGTGATCCAAGTGAATGGATCACGTAAAAGAAGATATAACTTAGAACTCTACAAAATTTACAAACAACCTGATATTGTAAAATTTGTCAACTTACAGAGACTTAGATAGGCTAGTCTTCTGGCTAGAATGAATGAAGGGCGTTGCTGCAAGGAAGTCTTTCTGCCAAAGCCCATGGAAATAGACCCGGGCAGATCCCCGTTAAGAGGGGATTAACTGTGTGAAAAAGTCCTAAATATTTTAAAGTTCAAAAAACTGTAAAACAGTTGCCAAAAGTAGAGATGTCTGAAGAAAACTTCTAGAAAGCCAGGCCTACAGGGCTGTAGAACCTGGGAAAAAGGAGAAGAGGAGGAAAATTTAAGTCTTGTAGCGCGGAAATTGTTTATTCCTTAGAATTGTGGAAATTTCTTCAGCTAAACTTTCTTCACTTAATTCCAACGCAGTGTAAATATGAAAAGCGGTTCTTTAGATTCGAAGTGGCCAAACCGGCAGACATTTACAAATTTATTTACAAAACCTGAAAGGATCAATACCACGAGCTATAACCTAACTAGAAAAGTGTTTTGCCCGATTTTCGACTGTTATTAATAAGACGGTTTTATAAGATGACATTCACAAAAAAATATAAAATTGTGAATTTTTTTTTGTCACAGCCCTTAATAATGTGATGGAGGGAGTCAATTTTCCGCATTTTCAAAAATATGCTATGCATCACTTAACCATCATTTTTTTCCCCAAAACTGCTGTACCTTACCTTTTCATCTCAAGCCAGCTTGGCGTTGAGATTCAGGCTACCCTGTATATTGAACTAAAATTTTCCAAATATCGGTATAAAACTTCGGAAAGTCTCACTTTGTATTTAAAGAAAAAATTACTTTAATTTCAGAAGTAAAACATGTTCATTTTTAGCCATTATTATAATATTAATGTAACACGCATAGCTATGAGTTGAAAGAAGTATCAATGTATATATACAAACAAGTAATATAAAAAAATATTTTAAGTCAATTCCTACATTAATTTTAATTAATTATAATTAAATTATCGTATTTTTACCCAAAACAATAGTGTATAGAAAATTTTAGCTCAAATAAGCGCTTTAAAATGTGAGAAAAAAAGCCTTTTCAAGTTTTGACACAAGTCGCCAAAAATGACGCCAACGTGGCTGTATTTGTAATTCTTTTAATAATAAGTTTTAATCAATTAATTTTTAATAATTATAATTAAATTACTATATTGCCATCCAAAATAATCATGTGTATAAAATTTCAGCTAAATTGAGCGCTTTAAAATGTATTTTATTAATGATTGAAAATTCCACCAAGATAAATAAATAAATTAATATATAGAGTGTGAGCTAATAGTAGGAATTGAAAAATAAAACTCAAACTTAATGGCGCAATAGCACATGCGGCCTAGGGCCTACTGTGCCCATCCCAGTACACGTGACCTTTCGGATATACAAAAAATATTTCAAATAATTTTAAAAATTTTATGATGCAATACATATTTATTCAGAATCCTTATGTCAAAATTTAGCTGTTGTGTGTTGTAATTGAACTCAACTGTTTAAAGACAGTTAATAGATGTTGCCAAGCAATATTGAATTTGAAACGCAATATTGAAATGTCGATCGGATTCTAAGAGAAAAAACAATAAAAATAGCCAGAAATATAAGACGGATCCTAGACAATCAATTACTCCTTTTCCATTATTTTTTGTATAAAGATACTCTAGAAGAAATGAGAAACGTATGCGCTTTTAAGAATAAATATCCTCAACAGAGTTTATACGGCTTCATGCAGTTTCCTGAAATCATCAAATGAACCTTCGGAGAATCGATATGAATTTCTTAGAAGAAATGTTTTCATCTGTACATCCAGGAAATTCATTTTAATTTTAAAAAAATATTGGTGAAATATTAAGTAAAGAAGAAAATTTTAGTTTTTTAATGTAAAAGTAATTCCCAAAAAGTATCAGTATTCCCAAACTTTGCTGAATATATATTTAACAGAACCTTAACAATCTCTATAGAATATGCAAAAGGCCTTTATTATAATTTTATTTTTGTTCAATAGCCACAAAAAAGTTACCTTTTATTTAAAAATATTCCTATAAGCAATATCTCAAACCTATTCTTGAAAATGTTTCTAATATCTGAGGTAGAATCCATAGAAAATCCAAAGGGAACTTTTTGGTGACATTTTTAATTTTTCATTTCAAGATTATCGTTATCACCCTTATAAAATTCGTAGTTATTATCTGACATATGAATATTTTTTCTAGTTGTATTTTAAATATCAAATGTTCCTGTTGTATTATATTTAGGTTCTCCTTTGAAGTGATTTAAAGTGTATCGCTGGAACATGAAATAAAAACAAATAATATATAAAAAAAATTTAAGTCAGTTCTTCCTTAGATTAACAAAAAAAAATTTCATTTTAGTTACTTTTTATTAAATAATTATTATTAATATAAATATGTTTATACATATGCCAGAATCAAATATTTAAATGGAAAATATGTTTGCCAGCAAATTTCCCCATTTTCCTTTTTTATATAGGGTTTTGAACTATTATTTTTTTTTGCAGTTAAAATTGATAAAAATTTTTTTATTCCGATAAAAAGTAAAAAGAAATAATTTTCGGAAATTAGGCCATCACGGTGGGGTTCAAAAAGCACAGGTTGAAGTCCAACGCGCTGTCCATGGGGTCAGGGGCACAAGGGAGCGATTTTCCTTTTCATTATGGTGTCATTTTTTTTTATTTCTACCATTTATTCTTTAAAAAAAATAGAATTTGAAAAAATTTTTAAAAACTTTGACATCAAGTTATCCCTAAAGTTTAAAAAAAATGTTTTAAACTTGAGTAAGAATAAAAATTTTTTTTATTAAGATTGAAAAATTTTAAAAAATATATATATATATATATATATATATATAAAAATTTTGAATAATAATAGAATTTAAAAATAATTTTAAATTTTAAATTTTAAAAACCAAAGGTTTCCTTTCCTTTGAAATAAAATAATTTCTTTAATCACAAGTTATGTTATTCATCAAGAACAGAAAAAATTTAAAATATTAGTGTTTTGAACCACATTTTGGGGAAATACATGGAATTTTTTAGAAAAGGGGGTGTTATATGGGAAATAATTTGGGGTGTCAGATCAGCTGAACATTTTTTTAATGCTTGAGTTATCAATTTAAGCCACTGACGCTTTATTAATTTTTCTTTGCTATATAAAGCTGTGTAGAAATAAATGCAGTCAAATCTCTATGTTGTGAATTTTTCTATATAGTGAACATTTTCCTGGAACCTTTTAACATTTCACGATTTTCGTAAAAACCCTCAAAAAAGGGTATTTTATCGAACTTTTTTTTTTGGGTTCAATTTTTTTCCCTATTTTTAAAAATTTTTGAACATTTTTAAATTATTTCTCTAACACATTTTATGGGGGGCATAAATCTTAAATTTTTTTTTTAAACCTCATTCGCCAAAACCATAGAGTTCTGAACGTTTCACCAAAAGTGCAACCCTTAACCCCCATTTCCAGTTCACTGAAGATCTTCGATATCCCCTTCACACAAGTGGAGTTGGCCGGCCCCCCGTGTTCTAGTTATAAGATAATGTATGGGGTTTTTTTTTTTACGCTTTAAATTAGAAAATGGCCTTTTAAAATTTTATAATTTTAATGAATTTTTTTTCAATATTGAAAATACGGTATTTTCCCCAAAATTATTTTTTATTTTTTCCCTGCAGTTTTTCTTTTTATCTTTTTTTATGGATAAGATATATAAAATAAACATATATTAATTTTTAAAAAGGTGTGAATAATTACTTTGTTTAGTATATAGTGTTTACGAATTTAAAATTTGTTTTATACGGTTTATAAAGTACATTAAAAGATGACCCTCTATGTAACGAATTTTCCATATAACGAACTTTTTTCCGGGATTTAGCGACTTCGTTATACAAAGGTCCGACTGTATATATAAATTGTAAATAAGAATACAAAACTTAGCAATTTTTTTCAATTAAAGTGATTAATGCAATCTATTCCAATTTAAGAGATTTACACGACATTATAAGATTAATTGTATGATAATAAGATTAATTAGGATTAAAGACAAATACCTTATCATTCAACCGTTCAACATAAAAGATTCTTAATTTCTATCCTTCATTATATAAATCAGTATATTTGTTTCTTCCCGCGCATCAAAGTAAAACTAATATTAAACTCAAACTTTACTTAAGTGCGTAAAAGCCTCGCGCGTAGCTTCAGTAGAAATATTGAATAAAAGAGCCTCTAACTTTCCAGAAATCTGAAGGATTATTCTTTCAGTCTGAGGAATTATGGTTCTCTAAAATAAGATGAATCATCCAATTAAGTGCGCTGATTAATAACTAGTCCAGAAATCATGAATGAGCAAGAGTGTTAGCTTAGAAAGACGGGGAATGGTAACTTGTGGATGAAATTCGCAATTATTTTGAGTATTTTCTGGGCCTTCCTCTCTCTAATTACGGAAGACTCTTTGAACAGGCAAATTACTTTTTGACATTTATAAATGAGAGATATATCCTCAACTTTTTGAAATTAATCATTAAAGTACAATCATTTCACACTCCAGCGTCAGGAAATAAATAACATAAGAAAAGAGTTTTAGTGTCACTTAAGTGTCTAAGTATTGAGTGTCACTTAGATTAGAAAATGTATATAAAATTGTTTTAAGGATAGTATTACAATAAAAAAATTATTTAAGTACGAATATTTTTGACAAAAAAAGGAACACAGAATGGCCCATTTCAAAAATATTCTCCTTTTAATGAAAAATACTTCTATTATAATAATATTTTGCTGAGTATATAACTCAGACCTTTGTACAGAGGCTCAACTAGAATTTTTTGAAATATTTGCTTAGAAGTGGGTTTTATCCATGTTTTACACGACAACAAGAGGGAGAAATTTTTAAAGAAAAAACGCCGATAATTATTTCAATGGGTTGTAACTCTGAAAATAATGTGAATTTTCAAAAATCATAGTTGAGCTTACTCTGTACAGAGGTCTGAAGCTATATACAGAAAAATATTATTATAATAGAAGCGGTTTCACAAAAAGGAGAACATTTTGAAAAGATTTATTCTAAGTTAATTTTTTGCCGAAATATTGTATTTAAATAATTCTTTTTGTCAAAATGTCCTTAAAACCATTTTATACACGTATTCTAATCTAAGTGACACTAATTATCATGAAAATTATCCATTTATGCGGTTTTAAAATTACGATTCCGAACGTAGTCGGATACCTTAAGAGGCAAGTCTCTTTCTGGCTGAGAATAGAAAAATATATCTACAAAAATCTTTAATTATATTCTTTTATTAATAAACTTTTGAAAATCAACGCTCAAATTTTAAATAAATTTTTTTAAACATTTATGAAAATTTCAAATTACATGACATCCAACATCCTTTGTTGCTGGACATCCCAAACGCACTTTACGTAGATTCCTTTAAGACGTGCAAACATTGGCCTATGCAAATCATTATATGTTGGGTTATATCACCTACAAACGCTCTATTTAGTAGCCAAATGGTTACAGCCACGAACTCTAGGCCTCCAAGGTTTCTGTCAAGTCGCGCATTCAAGTGCTGGAGCTGCTTGAAACGCTCCATATTGAAGTCTGATGCACGTTATATCTATTGATGCTAAAAGTCCTCGCGTAGGTGCAAGGTGTGGGTATTGAAGTTCGAAGAGTGGGGTGCCAGTTTAGGTATCTCTCTAATCACTTAACCCTATTCAAAGTTAAGAAATCTGTTGCCAATAACTCTACGTTTATCTTCGAAATACGACGTAAATAACCAATTAACCAAGGAGTTAATCTATCAAATGAGCTCTTATATTATGGAGAAAATAGGAATAGTACAAAGAACATGCTTTTAACTTTCTTGCATGAAAAGTTTGACGATGTCCGGCACATGAATTTTCAAAAATTATCGATTTGCACCTTTTTATATTTTTTAAAAGTTCAAATAATTCTGTTTAAAATCATATATGATATGAGAAAATACGATATAATTAGAAGTATTTTTATCTATTTTTTTAAATGAAGCTATTCCTTGACGCGCATAAAATCAGCTCTACTAGGAGCACCTATGTTTCCCCTTGCAAATTTTAGGGGAAAAAATTGCATCATTTTAAAAAAAATTCATAATTAATTTAATTTTTAGCAAAAGGAACAAAAAACTTAAATTTGAAGTGACGTGATAGTACACACATGACCTTCAGTAAATTTTATTTCAAAGTAAGTATTTTCTGAAAAAGATTACACGTAAGTTTACGCAAATTAACATGGGCTCCTATAGACATGCCGGACCCCCTTAACAAGCCACCCTTAACCGATTCCATCTACCTTGTTATAGTGTGGCTGTTAAACATTGTCGCGCGCGCGATTCGAGTAACAAACGGACATTTCTCAAGTTAAACATTTTTATGTATCCTTTAACACGTATTAGACTTTAGGAGAGTTACTGATAATGCACTCTAAAAACTATACCCTAGGAGCAATCAAACTTATTAATCTTACTTGCTATATAAATATAATGACTTACCTATTCTCCTGAACGCTATTGCTGCAAAACTTGCTTAATAGTCAGCCCCCTCCCCCTCCTGTTCGTTCATTGGTGTTTGGGAGTTAAAAAGAAGATCAGCCAGAGTCAGAACAATTATAATTTATTATTCCTTTACTAAATTTCAACAATCCAGGGTGGAAAATGCACACTTCTATAAAGTATAGGAGCAACTACACGGTAGAAAGGATACTTAATAATTTATAATGATTCAATTAACTTACGCTTAGAACTCTTTGATTACTTACAGTCTGAATTACTGTAATTCCTTTCTCGCCTATTCGACCTCTGGTCGTTATTATTCAATTATAACTTATTAACTAAATCGTCGACTAACAATCTTAAATATTAAGCAATTGATCATCGAGTCACACTCTACTAGCTTTCAATTACTTTCCGCTAATCACTAACTTCTGTCATCTAACTCCTAATCTCTCTCTCTCGAACCTAAAAGTTAATGCTTAAATACAAGCCTTCATTTACAAAAACCGTGTCTTCTTCTTTGGGAAAAAGTTTTCAATAGAACAACATTTAAAAGAAATCAATTTCCCCAAGAGTATTAGTGAGATAGACCCGTTACACTGTGAGATAGTTTTGCTGGAGTGTTTCTAAAAATGAACATTACTCCAAAGAAAGGTCCCTGTTTCTATAATGAGAGATTTCGCTTCTGCAGACGGTATAGGCAAATTTAGTGTATAGAGAATTCTTACGAGTTGCAACTAATATAGTATCAAAAAAAATCCCTTCATGTACTATTTCAGTTTTAACCAGGAATAATAAAATTAATCCTACAAAAACAACTACAAACTAGTGGTATTTGTAGTTTGGATGTTAGTGATTCAGCTGATCCAAAGGTTTTTGGAAATGGTCCGGAAGGCAAGACGTGAAAAAGGTAATAAAGACACAATATACGGATGTTAAAATAAAAATAAAATTATAAGAATTGGTGAAAAATATAAATCAGGAATTTCTGATGACTGGAAAAAGGTAATTTTCATTCTGACGTAACTCGTTTATGTATACAAGATTTCAAAACAAATGCGATTAGAAGGAAGAACTATGAACTCTTCAGATCTCAGCATGTCCAGTAGACCATATAAACATCTTCTGAAAAAAATGATTTATAGATTATTAACAAAAAATGGCACGAGAATTTTAATTCATGTTCAAAGTCTGGTCGCGAATTTGTGGTCGACGTTGTCTTGTCACGGGTTCAATCCCTGATGCCGTGTTGAGGGGCTAATGCACATAAAATCTGTCAAAGTTCAAAGTTCTCATATTGATGCAGAAGTTGGGAGAATTGAGTATCAGTTCAAGAGTTGACTTCTTCACTTGATTCGAGGTTAATGTGATTATGAGGGTGATTATGCTGTGCAAAAAGTGCGACGTTAATAAAAACTCAAATTTGATCAGTTGAATGGTAAAAGCAGACATTTTCTACGTGGTTAAATATATATATATATATCTGAAAATTCAGACTTTATAAAGATAAAAGCATCATTTTTAGGTTTACGCGACTTAAATGGTACACACAACATATTAAGGTATCCGACTACGCGTTCGGAAGGGTGATTTTAAAAATGCACATAAATGGATAATTCTCATGATATTTAGTATCACTTAGATTAGAATACATATATAAAATTGTTTTAAGGACATTTTGACAAAAATAAATTATTTAAATACAATATTTCGGAAAAATTTTAACCCCAAAAAAACCCTTTTTTTTTAAAAAGGGTTTCCCTCCTTTTGTAAAAAACCCTTTTCTATTATAATAATATTTTCCTTGAATCCCCAAACCTTTTTGAAAGGGCCAAATATGGTTTTAAAATTCCTTTTATTTTCAGAGTTATTAAACCCATTGAAATAATTATGGGGGTGTTTTTCAAAATTTTTTGTCTTTAAAAACAGGGAAAAAAACCACCCTAAGTTATTTTTAAAATATTTTCGGTTTGAAAAGGGGTTGAGATAAAACGGGGAAATTTTTTAATTTTTAAAAGTTTTTTCCGGGAATATTTTAAAAAAGGGGTTCATTTGTCTTTTTTTTTGTAAAAAATTTTACTTAAAAAATTTTTTTTATTGTAATATTTTTTTAAAAAACAATTTTATATACTTTTTTCAATCTAAGTGACACTTAATACCATAAATATTATTAAAAAAAATTTTTGAAAAAAATAAAGGAAAAACTTAATTGGATCCCTTTAAAAACTCCCCTTTTGACCCCCAGCCAAATATTAAGCAATTTTTATGCACATTCTGAAAATTGTTACTTTCACGAAGTTCTAACAGTTCTTGATTTTTTCAGTTTTTGTTACGCTTGTAAAATATTCGTATACTGCTTGTAGTATACTTTATGTATGCATTTGAATTGATATTCCTTGCAAAGTTTTGTAAAAAAAAGCATTTTAATAAAAGCTCTATCATTAATGTTAATAGCATTTTCGTTGAAATATTTTTAATGACATTTAAGTTAATAATTCTGGAAGAATGCTTATCTTTAAGTAAATTATTATATAAGAACATTTTATATAGTTAACATTTTAAAAATGTAAATTATCAAACAATCCATAAGTTTACGTTTTTATTTTCAAGCCGTGTAATGATCCATGTTCATTAACAGCCAGTATTATTTTACTAATAATCATCAATGATTCTTACTTATATATATATATAAACTTCCCTCTCTTACTAATTGTTATCTCTAACACAGTTTAAAAGCACCCACATTTAAATAGATGTTAACATTAAGAATTATGATTGCTTAAGTTATTCGCTGTTTAAACTTAAGTCTGTTTTAACTAGAATAAAGTTGTGGCTTAATGAGTTTTATTTTCAATGTGGAATGAATGAATCTTTTTGATTATAAAGCTTTGTAAGTGCAGTTTTCCATTGCAAGCTTAACTGTGCGTGGGGCTTATCATATGAACATTAATATAGGTTATTTTAATTGTTATTTCCAAGAGATTCCATCAGAACAATGAGAAACTTTGGATGCTAGCCAAACAACTAAGATACTTGTATTATAAAATTTTTGGCATCAGCAATATGGCATTTAAAGGGTTTCTGTAACAATGTAGAGCTGATTAAGAAAATGAAAAAATGTATACGTTTGTCTTTGTTTATGTAATGGATTGTGCAAGAAAAATTATATATTTAAGTGAATGTCATGAAAGAAAATATTGAAAATTCTTTTCTAGTATACTATATAAAAATACAGGGTGTGTACAAATGATAAATCCGATTTTAAAAAATCCCATTTTCGAAACTACTACATGTATAACAATAAGTAATACATGAATGTAAAGATAAATATACCGTTTTTTTCCAATGATCAACAGCACATTCAAGATCACTGTAATTAAAATCCAAACTTGGCGACTTTTGCCTATTACAGTATGCATGGATTTTTTCAGTTATTTCGGTACAACATGCATTTAGAAATCGTTATGGAAAAGAACCACCAACCAAAAAGAGCATTCTGCCACGTTATCATTAATTTAAGGAAACAAGTTGCTGTGTAAAAAGAAAAGCATCTCGGAAGAAGCAGAGGAAACGGTGAGGCAGAGTGTTTTTCGAAGTCCAGAGAAGTCTACGAGAGTTGCCACCTGGGAAATTAGAATGCTCCAGAAAATGGTATGGAAAATTTTACGAAAAAAAATTGAATTTCAAGCCAAAGCCTTTGCAATTGACACAAAAAATAACAAAGGATGACAAGTAAGCAATTATGTAGCATCACGAACCAATGATATAGTCATGCAACCAAATGTTTCGAAGGAACTGGATCACAAATTGGACGTATGCCGTGTAACACACACAGAAGATGGTCATACATCAAACATTTGTAACAGAAAAAAAAAACTGGATGTATTTCTATTTATGTTCATGTATCATTCATTGGAATACGTGCAATAGTTTCGAAAAAAATGATTTTTTAAAAGCGGGTCCCTCATTTATAATCACCCTGTATAGCACAGTTATTTAATTGTTCAAGAACACATATTTACCATAATCTTAAAAAAATCACACTTTATTGTAAGTTTATGACAAGCAAATTTTTAATTAATATTTAGTGTCACTTAGATAAGAATACATGTATAAAATTATTTTAAAGACAATATGACAAAAAAAATTATTTAAATACAATATTTTGGCAAAATTGAAGCCATTTTTAAAACGTTTTCCTTTTATAAAAAATGTTTCTGTAATAATAATAGTGTGTGTGTGTGTGTGTGTGTGTGTGTGTGTGTGTGTGTGTGTGTGTGTGTGTGTGTGTGTGTGTGTGTGTGTGTGTGTGTGTGTGTGTGTGTGTGTGTGTGTGTGTGTGTGTGTGTGTGTGTGTGTGTGTGTGTGTGTGTGTGTGTGTGTGTGTGTGTGTGTGTGTGTGTGTGTGTGTGTGTGTGTGTGTGTGTGTGTGTGTGTGTGTGTGTGTGTGTGTGTGTGTGTGTGTGTGTGTGTGTGTGTGTGCTTAGATAAAGTAAAGACTTCTCCAGAGAGTCTCAACTAGGAATTTTGAAAAATTCACATTAATTTCAGAGTTATCATCAAATGAAATAATTATTGGCGCTTTTTTCTTAAAATTTCTCCTCCTCTCTGTTGTCGTAAAACCTGGATAAACCCACTTTTAAGTTATATGTTTCAAAAATTCTAGTTGAGCCTCTGTACAGAGGTCTCCAGACTATATACAGAGCAAAATATTATTATAATAGAAGCATTTCTCATAAGGAGAATGTTTTGAAAATGGGTTCATTCTATTTTCATTTTTTTTAAAATATTTTACTTAAATAAATTTTTACTGTAAAAATTTGTTAAAACAATTTTATATAATTTATAATCTGTGACACTAAATATCATAAATATTATACATTTATCCCTTTTGAAAATCAGGGTTTCCCGCGTGGATCCCTTTTTGCATTTTTTTTTGAAAAAGGAAAAAAAGCTAAAAATACATAGTAGTTATTCGGAGTTACTTATTTGTGTTGCCGATATTTCGTCTTAAGTTCTCCACTTTAAAACCCTATTTCTTGTATTATAAATAAATAAGATTTAATTTTGAAAACATTTTTTAAATTTTACATTATATATATATATATATATATAAAAACATATTACTTTCCAAAATATTTCGTAAATCAGGGGGCCCAGGCAAAAGTAGACGTATAAAAAAAGAGAAAACTTTTCGGCTGGGTTTGCAGGGTTAAAAATTTTCCCTCAAAATAAAAAGACCACCCAAAAAGCAAGTTGTTTTTTGCCAGTCAATGGAAAAAGGGGAAAAAGGGGTTACATGTTCAGCTAAAAGCAAGGGTAAAGAGTAGCTTGCGAATGGAATTTGTAATTATTTTGGATATTTCCTACAAACTGATCTTGCTAATTAGGAAACACTCTTTGAACATGTAAATTACCTTCCGACATTTATAAATGAATAATATCCTAAACTGTTAGAGATTCTTCGTTGTGAAAATACTGCATTAAGATATTTTGTAGTGCTTTATCCTTATAATTTAGTCTTGGAAATACAAATTCTTAGTTGCTGTACATTTCAGAACATTTTTTTTTATTTATGATCATAATATTTATAATGACGGAGAGTGAGTGAGTGTTGGGGTTTATAAAAAAAGGGCCATTTCAAAATGCACCCAAAAATTTTTTTAAAAAATTAAAATATTTATAATTATTATTGTTATATATGCAAAAATTAAAATATAAGTGATAAAGTCAAATTATGATTAAAATATATAATTCAGTAAAATTTTATTAGAAATATAATAACGTAAAAGTGTTCATGATACTCACAAAGCCAATTAAGAAATTCGAATTTAAAAAACTAGGTGATATATAGTAAAAATCTATAAAATAATTATATTTGACGTAATATATGTGTAGTGGTATCTACGTAAACCAGTAACAGCATCCGGGCATGGCTGATCACTTTTATCTAGTGGTCATGTTACTCGGCTTCGGATCCATAGATCACGGGTTCTGTCTTGGGATATCACCCCCATTGGTGACCTTAACTAATCAAGAAAAAACCCAAAATTCCTTTAAACTGACGTGGCCCTTTTATGCAATAAAAGCAATCAAAATCATCAGACTCATCTGACGCAACACCACCAATTTCCCAAACAACTAAAACCCGGCCAAAAAAACATTTCATTCACTTATCCACCAACTCACTGGGGGGGAATCGTAGCGGTATCTACAGGCCAGTAACACCTCCGGAAGGGTAATCACTTTTTCTAGTGGGTTTTTCTCGGCTTCGGATCCATAGGTCGCGGGTTTTGTCTTCCGAATATGCGCCACTACATATGCATTGAACGTATAAATGCAAATAGATTTATAGATGGGGTTATTCCTCAATCAAATCTGTCAAGTTAAAATATTTGTTTTAAAAAAGTGTTTCTTTGTGATGGATAATGAGGACTTTCTATTAAAATATGTAAAACAAAGAGGTCACACTGGAAAAAGACACATACTCTAGGGCCTCTCCTATTTAAAAAATGTATGTCCCTTTCGTTTTTTCTCCCCCTAGAAGGCAGTCAAGGGGAGATCCGGTTTTTGTGTCGGTACAGCTGCCCAATGAGTAATGTAAGGATTAATATGATGTAGATTGTTAATGACTTGTTGATCCTAATTCTCTTGCCATATGCGGTGGATATAGTGCAGAACAGAAGCTTTCAAATCCTGATAACAGACAGGCTGCTGTATTTGATTTGACATAGATCTTGTAGTGTTATCAGCCAGTTCATTACCAGGTATACCAACGTGCCCAACAAAAAATGATATCAAACACCTATCTTTCTAATTTACGTAGAAGTAAAAGTCTACGCGTCTACGGTCTGTAAGAAACTGCAATGATTCTAAGGCACTCATGCTGTCAGTGTACACACAAAAAGGACCGTAATCAGAAACTGAGATGTACTTAAGTGCCACAAGAATGGTAATTATTTCAGCTCTGAACACAGACATGGAACTATGTAAGGGAAAACAGTGAATGATATCAGTAATAACCTTACTACATGCGTATACTTACAATACTGACTGCGATGAAAAGCAAAGAGCTGCTGATAGATAACATGAGTAGTGTCTCACTTGCCCCGTAACCTGATAAAGGGTTTCTGTAACTGAAAATGGGACATCCCAAGGTCGAAAAGCAAGGATATTATTTTCCTAGATATTAATGCTGCTTAAATGGGTTAGCCTTACAGGAAAAAATTTGATATTGAATGAATGGATGTCATAGAGCCTAGTCAGACCGATCGCAAGAGAAAAGGGTTTTAATGGATTAGAAGGAACAGACATGACACGAATAAAGTAATTGGCGCTCAACTGCCTCCATCTAAAATCTATTGATGGTTGATGTCTCACCACATATAAGATATTATATGTTTATTTATAATAAGAATTGAGATTTATATATATATATAAAAATTTCTCGAGGAGATAAAATTTTATGATCTGAAATGGGTAAATATTTGCTTAGAAAAGTTAAGGTATCCGACTACGTTAGGAACCGTGATTTTAAAAAAGCGCATAAATGGACAATTTTCGTAATATTTAGTGTCACTTAGATTAGAATACATGTATAAAATTGCTTTAAGAACATTTTGGCAAAACAATTTTTTAAAATTTTAAATTTTCGGAAAAAAATTAAAGAATAACCTTTTTCAAATGTTCTCCTTTTGTGAAAATGCTTCTTTAAAATAATTTTTCCCATATTTCAACCTTGTACAGAGGCTCAACTATAAATTTTTGAAAATTCACATTATTTTCAGAGTTACAACCATTTGAAATAATTATCGGCATTTTTTTTTTAAAAATTTCTCCCTCTGTTTCGTAAAACATGATAAACCCATTTCTAAGTTATATATTTCAAACATTCTAGTTAAACCTTTTTGTACAGGGGTCTGAGCTATATACAGGAAAAAATTTTATTATTATAAAAAGAAGCATTTTTCAAAAAGGAAAAATATTTTGAAAATGTGTATTTTATTATTTTTGTCAAAATATTTATTAAAAAATTTTATTTTACTAATTTTAAAAAACGATTTTATAAAATTTTTTCTAATCTAAGTGACACTAAATATCATAAATATTATCCATTTATCCGCTTTTGCAAAATCACGGCTCCGAACGTAGTCGGATACCTTAAGTAAGCTAATGATTCATGCTAATATTAAGGAATAATAATGAAATTTATATTCAAAATTTAATGGATTAATGAACATCAAAACCTTATATCTCAAATTTAAATTCAAAAAATTCTTTTTCCCTTGCAATTACCGCCATTTCGCCCAAAACGCGTAATTCGTTTTAAATATTTTTAATTAAATTCCCCCCTAGTTTAAAAAAGTTTTTTGACAAAGATGATAAAAATTTTTATATGATTCATTATATATCTTTAAATTCCTTACCCAGATGTCTAACTTAATTAATCAACTTTGGCAAACTCAAATTATTCAAATATTATCCAGTATGTGTTGAAGAAGTTATTAATGTTCTAACCACTCAATAATTGAAATTTTCCTTAAATCCTTAAAAGTAGCGAATTAATGCTTGGTTTTGCAACTTAACTATATTTTCCTTATATCAAAACAACAGATAATAAATTAGAAAGTGAAAGAGTAAACTGTTAGAAAGTGGAATATATTTTTATAAAAATGTACTTTCAGAAAAAAAATAGATTCCCTTATAATATATCTAATTCTATTATAAGAATTTCTTGGTTGTAATAATCAATATCTTTTAGTTTGTTAAAATTAGGGAGATGTACAATGAAAAGAAAATCTGAAACCTGATCGAAGTTTAGAGCAAAACTTATACATGAGAAGGGAGATATATGTGGTGGTAATGAGTTTATATATGTGAGATTTATAGAATAAGTAGATTTGATGACAGTCTGTGAACGATTTTTCAGTAATTCAATACGTTTTATATAACATTTTGAACTTTCTTTTCTAAATTTCATGGCATAATGGGTAATTTAATGTAAAATAATTTATTTGGAACCACACAAGATCCTAATATTCCCCCAATAAACAAGAACAAAAACTGCACGTAGTAATATTTAAGATATTATTTTTGACTTGCGTAGGGCGTTTACTTAAACAGGGCATCTCAGCAGTGATATATTCTTATTCATAAATTGAATGAATATAAAACTAAGGTTCATTTCTTTTTTGATTATTTAATTACATTAATAAGCATCAAGGCCTTAGCTATTGTTTCCTTCAATATAATTTGCATGAATTTCTTTTTGAAGATGTAATTTATTATTTATTTATTAATTGATGGGAACCTTGTGAAGTATGATTCCGTATGGATAGATGATATAGCTCCTGCACAGAAATATGTGTGCAGAAGCCATATAACTAATTAAAAACACAAATATACTTGTGAATGTTATTTATTGATTAAGTAGCTTATGTTTATAAGGTAGAAAGACCAACCTCACTGCACAAAGAATTAAGCTCTACTAATCTGATATAATCAGAAGGAACACAAGTTACAGGTACAAAATCCTCATAAACTTCCATACGGTCATGGAGAAAAACACTTTCTGTAAAGGAACTGCGATTTACGTTAATTTGCTATTTAAATTCAAGTGAAGAAGGAAGTTAAAGAGAGGTTGGTGATTGTGTGGTCATGCTGAATCGATGGAGTTAAAATAGTTATCGTTGAAATTACCAGGATTCAAGAGGAAGGATCCGGTGGGTCAATTTAGGGCTCCTAGTATTGATGTGGATATACTTATCCCGATAAGTATTAAATTTCTTATTACAGATATACAGTAATTTATTTGACAGCTCTTCTAGTTTAGGTCAAATTTAGATAGTGATTCGATAGTGAAAAGTCTTTATTTAATCAAAATGTTTCTTCCGTTGGTGTAATTTCTCGACATCTAAATATCTGAATACCATGTTTACTCCGTAAGAAGATGGATTTAAAAATATATTTTACAATAACATAAAAGAAAAACCCCAAGTTATTTTTAAAAAAGGAAACTTCCCGATATATTCAATTACAACCTGAGTGAACGTTAAAAATCTTTACTTTAATCAACAATTTAATCCATTAGAAACTAGATATCGAATCAGTCATAAACAATAGTTTAAAAATAATGCTTAGCTGTTCTCATAATGGTGGAAAATGTGTCTGAATGAAACAGAGAAGAAAGAATCTGGCTTAAAGAAATTTAATAAAATGACAAAAGTTGTGTATTCTACATCCTTTATAAAAATACATCTAAGCATTATAAAATCCTCCCAATTCTTCATCGTTCAAAAATTCCTTCTCTATCTTCTCCCAGTCATACAATGATTGCTCTGGATATTTCCATGAAGTATCTTCCACGACAGAACTCAAAGAAACCAAACTGGAACAGCTTGAAGAAGGTGTCTGCAGGTACAAGGTGTTTCGAGAGTCATAGTGAGATTTGAGATTAAAAGCATTGATCAAACTCCGAAAAGGACCTGCTTTTGCAATCTGATCTTTAATGTAGAAATAACTGTGAGTTTCTTTCACTTTAGCAAAAGCAATTACTATTAGGGCTAGAATGACGACTCCAACGACTAATGTTGCTAAGAAAAGAAAACTGTATTAAGATAAGTCATTTCAATATAGTGATTAATTTTTTTCCTCCAATAAAGTCAACTTCTGTTATTAATTTTATTAAATGCTGTAAATACACCGAATATTTTTGTAATTTAATTTAAATCTCTAATACCTCAAACATTATCTTTTAGTCATATACACTGTGCCCGAAAAAGAATGTACTCTTTTTCTTTATTTTTTTCCAGGTACCCATTGTGTAGAGCAGGGGCCCTCAACCTTTTTTTCTGCTGGGCCAAATACATATGTCAGCTATTTCAAGAGGGCCGCATACATATGTTAGTTATTTCACGCGGGCCGAAACATGAGGATAAATGGGGGAAGGGGGAGAAATGCCTTAAGACCAAAATAGCATTGGAAATTTAAAATGTGGAAAATTGATCAAAATATTATAACTCCTGTTTTACATTTTATAATTATTACTTTTTATATTTTTTATTTTTGTCACTAACACTAAATTAGAAGCATTTAGGAAATATTCCTTCACAATTTTTGCATCAGTTAACGGTTTCATATGTGTATACCAATAATACATATAATAAACTTCATAGGATATGTCTTTGTTACCGCTGTGATATTACCACTGACAAAACACTTTGTTGCTGTTGTAAAGATTATTCAAGAAAGCCTATTTATCACCTCTTAAAAGAGATTTTCAAGGAAAAGTGTCATTGAACGATTCATGTTTATTGGTACTTTTTAAATACAGAACTTTCGTGACAAATCAAAACATTGCTGATCCATGTTTGTTTTTCATTACAAATAGTCAACCGCCACCCTTGAAACGGTTTGTTATTTTTTTTTCAAATATTTTTCGCTTTCAAGGTATGAAAGATAATTAAAAATTAGTTCCACTCATAAAATTGTCGCTACTCTACTGTTGTCTGTTATCACTAACCGTATAAACGTTCCAAACAGAAAAAAGAACATTAATTTGTACCCATACAATACCGACAGCAAAAAAGCAAAATTGTATATATTTGATTTCTTGACAAAGAGTTTCCCTCCAAATTTTTAGTACAATGTTTTTAAATAAGTAAATTTTTCACATCAATGGACCATGATTGGGTCACTTAAAATGGCTCGGTGGGCCGCAGGTTGAGTGTCGCTGGTGTAGAGAGTGGTGAAAATTCGCCTGAAAGCTACTAGATACTCCAAGTTTTGAAACATTCTTCTTTCATGTATGTACAAAATTGTTAACATGCCGTCCACCAAATTACAGAAGCCATTTTGTGCTGTGGAGTACACAAAAACAATGTCTGTTATCACAATTCAAAGCAGCTTTCGACGACAATTTGGGGTCGATCCTCCACACAAAAACTCAATTAAGTGTTGACATACATAACTAATAGACAGGTTGTTTGTGCAAAGGAAAAAAAACATCGGGTGACCACGTACGGACAATCTTTTCGGACACGGTGTATTTATTAGTTTCTTCTATTTTTTTCAGTTATTTTTATATGTTTATTATTCTTAAAATTAATAATTTTAAATTGATATGATATAAATTAAAATATGAGTTAAATATGAATAAATAAGACTAGAAAATTTTAAAAAATTGTATTATTAAGTTAAATTCCTCTTTATCCTGTAGAACTAATAAATATTAATATTAATATAGTAGAGTTAAAACTTTTTTTTAAATTTAAATTGTAATTTTCCTGCAAATAGAGATTGCAAATTGCTTGCCACAGCTTATTTTTAAATTTAAACAGCCAATTGTTTCTGCCAAACATAAATTACAAATTTTAAAGTTTTTTCTTTAGTTTATATACATAATTCCCTTTCTCGAAATTTAATTATATTTTAGAGACAACGCGACGGGCAGTGGAGTATCATTTTGAATAATGATGTGTACTTTTAAGAATTATTCAGAAAATAATATTTTTAAGCCCATTTAATTATATTGCATAAAAAATTACAAAGTTTGCTTATATATGTAAATTATTTTAGAACATTTCTTCGTTTATAAGATATTAAAAAATTCTTAGGAGCACAAAGAAAAAAGACTGGATGCTTTCAGGTACTGACTTCGGAGGGTTTTAGCTTTAATAAAGTGAAATTAGATTGACGTTGAATGTCACATTTGTTGCGAGAGATAAAATCTAAAAAATGCTTCAATTTTAGTTTCCTTTTTAAAATATGTGAAATTTTTAGCATACTTGCGAAACAGATTTTGAAACTTTACTGCAAGAATCTTAAGAGAAAATATCTTACTTAAAAAATATAAATAATTACTTCCTATGACGCATAATGTGTTAAAATGTCAGCATCTTAAAATTATTTTTACTTTAATCTTTTATTTTCTTATTTTTATAAGTTTTTTACTTCAGGGAACAGTTTTGTTTATTTATTCTTCTCGTTAATTTTACATCAACGATCTTTCTTTTAAAATAATTCTTACAAGTAAGAGTTTATCATATGTTAAATGCTTTGAAATTTGTACAGAGTGTCCCGAATCTCTATATCAAGCGCACTTTTATGGGGTGTTCAAGTTAAGTGACATAATATTCTCAAACTGACTCAAACTACATTAATTCTAACTAAACCAACAAAGATTTTTGCTAAATTTTTTCATTGTAATAAATAGCATGGCTATGTAAGATCATGTTAGTGAAAATCCCACCGTGAAATAGAGGAATTTGTGGCCACAGTACCGATTAATGTGATTTTTTTTTTAATTGAAAACAATTATAAAATCCCCGTGCACCACAAAGTATCACACGGGGCTTACAGAAGTAAATATTAAACACACATTCAGAGGAAACAAAAAGTAAAAAAAAAACTTCAGGTTAAGAAGATTGATTGGTGTGATTGAGGGTGTCAACATAATTGTTCTAAAATAAAAATGTCCTGCAAATAAAAACACACTTTCTATTATTATAATAGGTAGACAATAGCAAGTGTTGTACTATTTTAAAATTTTAACTAAATGGACCACCTTTTGAGAAACTTTTCTGTAGTCTTCTGTAATATCTTTCTTTTTTTTTTAAGGAGAATAAAAATTAGGCGACATTATTTTCTCAAATCTTGACTCAAACAAAGTTCGTAATAATTTTGACTAAACCAGCAATACTTTTGGGCCGACTTATGACTGTGATTAATAGCACGGTTATGTAAGATCGTTTAGTGGAAAACTCTTTGTAAAATTGTAAAATCTATGGTCACAGTAGCTAATGATGTGATCGCTAGTGTTAATTTTCCAAATTTTCAAAAATGTGCTCGTCCTCACTTAACCAAGTGATGGGAAATTTTTTAATTTTTCCCAGAACAGATATGACCTTTTCTTCATCCCCATGCTCTCTTGACGTTGAGTTTCAGGACACCCTGCATAATTTACAGTTTCTTTTTACCTGTAAGATTTTCTGAATATTTTAATTAAAAAATTTGCAAGCAAATATATGTCATAAAAGGATTACTTCAAATTCTAAACCAATTTCAACAGAAGGTATTCTTCCTTCTTTAGTGATATTTAAAAATAGGTTCCTATTAAAAGTAGTGAACCGAAAAAAAATTTAAACTAGCATTTTGAAATCACCTGAATGCCCTGATATTGCTACGAAATTTTTAATTACCCTCAAATCTCTAAAATATATACTTTCTAAATGTATCAATATCTCTTTGAAGCAATAGAAATAGAATATTTTATATGTATTCATTTCTTTTCATCTAATTCCAAAAGTAATTTTATCCCTAATTTAACAAATCAAATACGGAATTTTAAATCTTTAAAAATTATTAAGAATACTTGCTAACTCAAAGAGAAACAGCATCCCTACTCCTTATTCTTTTAAATTTGATTTGTACAAAAAGAAAAAAGGGGAAGAGAGAAAAATATATAAGAAGGCAATTAAAAGCCATCCCCGTAAAATTAATGTTGTTTTCCATACTAATTCCATAAGTAATTTTACCCCTAATTTAACAATTCAAATACGGAATTTTAAATCTTTAAAAATTATTAAGAATACTTGCTAACTCAAAGATAAACAGCATCCCTACTCCTTATTCTTTTAAATTTGATTTGTACAAAAGAAAAAAGGGATGAGAAAAAGTATATAAGAGGATAAAGCCATCCCGTAAATTAATGTTGTTTTCATACTAATTCCATAAGTAATTTTATCCCTAATTTAGCAATTCAAATACGGAATTTTAAATCTTTAAAATTATTCAGAATCTGCTAATCAAAGATACGCATCCTACTCCTTTTCTTTTTAAATTTGATTTGTACAAAAAGTAAAAGAGAGGGGATGAGAGAAAAATATATAAGAAGCCAATTAAATCCATCTCCGTAAAATTAACGTTGTTTTCATACTAATTTCATAAGTAATTTTATCCCTTATTTAATAATTCTAAATACGGAATTTTAAATCTTTAAAAATTATTAAGAATACTTGCTAACTCAAAGATAAACAGCATCCCTACTCCTTATTCTTTTAAATTTGATTTGTACAAAACGAAAAAGAGAGGGGGATGAGAGAAAAATATATAAGAAGGGAATTAAAAGCCATCCCCGTTGTTTTCATACATTCAAAATGGTTAGATGAATATCCATTGGTTGAGTATCCAGAATCAATAATATAATCTGAAAAGTATTGTTTGATATATATTATTACAAGTCGTGTCCGCAAACTAAGTACATCTTCGGATAAAAGTCCTTTTTTCAAAACAAAAATGTTCTTACATGTAAGAGCATGTCGGAAACTATTTTTCTACATAATTACCACCATTATTTAGACATTTGTCATGTCGGGAAATCAGCTTGTCTATACCCTCTTCAAAAAAGAGGCAGCCAGTGAAGAGTGTCATTGCTGAACAGCTCTTAGTGTAAACTCATCACAAAGCAATTTTAATGTGAATCGTCTTTTTTTTTTTTTTTTTTATCACGAATTTTCTCATTCACTCATTCAACCAAACCATCATAGAGAACAAAAGTTGCCCACTCTGCGCAAAGTCATGAACATTGGTGTACTAATTATTGAATTGTTGAACCCACTTCCTCACCATTCCATCATTCATTAGATTTTCACCATAAACCTCTATAATTGATGATGAATTTTAATAGGTTAAAATTCCTTACTTTTAAAAAACGGATAGCAGAACGCAATTCATTATTGACAGGATAGGTAGTCGTTTTAAGCATTTTGAACGCTCACTAGCATGTATAAAAACTACAATATGACTCTAATGGAGTCAACCAGAGACGTATGCGCAAATGTTAATCTCCGAAACTACCGCTGCGGTTGCGTTAAAATGAAACGGTACTTAGTTTCCGGACCTGCCTCGTACTATCTGTCAGTCGTTTTACCATATTTTAGTGCTGTACTAATAAATCAAAGTTTAGCTCAATACTTTTAAGAGTATTTTAATTTCACTTCCTTATTATTTTTTAATAAACATACTGGAACAAAAAATAACTCACCTTCTAATATTATTTTAATTATTCTGACAGCTGCTGCAAAAGGAAACAATCTAGGATGAGAAAAGAATGCTTTGCTGAAAAGTATCTTATTGTACGGAATATAAGCTTCCGGTTCTGTTGCTTCTTCCTCTTCTGCAGGGGAGGGAAAACGGGTCATATGGACTTCTAAACAAGTGTTAATCCATTCCTTCAAAACTGTAGATACCAGAGACAGCCAGCGAGGTTTAGAAGTTAAATATGCCGTCAACTTAGTATTTTTCATTAGTAGAAAAGGCAGTTTATTTTTGAAATAATAAATCAAAGGTTCTACATATTTCAGTTTATTTTTCGACGTGATTTTATTAAAGGCAGGCTTTGGCAAAGGCTTAGGATTAAAATATATTTTATGAAATTTTCTTGTGGAGGCAATCGGTTTGTGAAACGCTGGAACTTTTGTAACATGAGATCTGTTAAAAGCATAGATTTCTTTATTTTCTGGTGGAGAAAGGTGAGTTTTGTTCAAAGGTGGTCGTGTTTCTAGATTGGGCTTTTTAGTCATTTCAGTTCCAGTAATACCGTACATTTTACCCTGTTCTGGAATTTTTGTGGCTATTTTCAAACTCCCTTTCTCTTTTTGCTTTGGTGTTTTTGCATTTTTAGGTTTTGAAGTTTTTTGTTTTGCATTTAGCAGCGTGAAATTCTTTTTGATAATTGGTTTATCACTTTTTGACTTATAGTGTGCCATTATTTTATGAAATACGTCGCCTTTTTCATAATAGTATATAGTTTTTCCATCTCCCGGATTCGACTTCGGCTGTATGGATCCAAGCATTTTCTTAAATGATTCGAGTTTTCCTTCTGCCTTTGGAACAGGAGTTGTAGAATGATTTTTTAAAAAGACTATCACAGAAACAAATTTATTTTTGCCCAAACTTGTTCCATGTTTCTTGCTGCAGCAACGGTGGAATATTTGGAAAATTCTTCTTTGGAATCAGAATTTTCTTAAACTTTTTACCCTCCAAATTTTTAAAAGCCTGATCTACTTCAAGAAGAGACTGTAACATTGTGGGCAAAGAACTCGTTGTTAAATTTGAAGATTGGCTTTGAAGTCTTATTAATCCAAATATCAATTTCGCAAGAGCAAGAATCAAAGCTATGAATGCAATAACTAAGAAAGTGGTTACAGGATCGCAAGAAGGACGATGAGCTGTGGTTGCAGTTGACATATTAAATCAAAAATATAGACATTAGAAACAATAGATACTTTAAAAAATTAAATATTATTTAAAGATTATGTTCAATGAAAGGAAATTAAGCTATTACTTCCTCATTGAGATATTTATGTGCTTATTGTTTAAAACCTACATTATTATAATTTTGATCCTTGCATTAATAATGCTTTTCTTCAATACATTGTTGTATTGTTCAGTGTTACTTGTTAGTATTTTTTTACATGGCTGTTCAAATTTTTTTCAATTGATACTATTAGTTCACAATCTCCCTATATCTTGTTCAAATATTCAATCTATAATAAAATGCATTTTAAAACAATCAATTAAGCTGAAATTTTATATAAGGTAATTCGGGGGAAGACGCCAAAAACTCTTAAGTATTTTTCGATTAGTACATTGAAAAATGAAATGACAAAACCATGAAAAAAATACACTTTATTTTTCAATATTTAATTGGTTATGTATACAAGTTAATTCTCTTCTTAGTGCAAAAACAAGTAATATAAAAAAAATTTATGTTAATTCCTACTTAGATCAGCAAAGAAAAATTTTATTTAGCTACTTTTTATTAAATTATAATTAAAGTATCGTATTGTCATCCACTACAATCGTGCATATAAATTTCCGTTCAACTGAATGCTTTAAAACGTGAGGAAAAAGCATTTTCAAATTTTGACACGTCGCCAAAATGGTCGCTAAGTCGCCAAAAATGATGCCAACGTGGCTGTATTTGTAATTCTTTAAATAATTAGTTTTAATCAATTAATTTTTATTAAATTACTGTATTGTCATCCAAAATAATCATGTATATAAAATTTCAGCTCAACTGAGTGCTTTAAAATGTATTTTATTAACGAATGAAAATTCCAAGAAGATAAATAAATATAGAGAGTATGAGCTAATAGTGTGTGTGTGTGTGTGTGTGTGTGTGTGTGTGTGTGTGTGTGTGTGTGTGTGTGTGTGTGTGTGTGTGTGTGTGTGTGTGTGTGTGTGTGTGTGTGTGTGTGTGTGTGTGTGTGTGTGTGTGTGTGTGTGTGTGTGTGTGTGTGTGTGTGTGTGTGTGTGTGTGTGTGAATAAGAAATTTAATGTTAAAGAAATTCATTTAATTGGGGGCATCTTCCCCCATATAGGGGGGAAGATGCCACCAGTCATGGAGTAAAATGCAACAACACCACAGTAAATAAGAAAAAAAAATAAGACAAACATTACCAAATTAAATGTGAAATAACAATAACTATGAGAAAACCAAAAATAAATTAAATTCTTTCAAAATTAGTTTGCTAAAAATGAATTTTCCTGGAGAACGATCTATAGCAGGTTGAAGTAGCAGTCGACTTCACAGCTCTGCATATCCTCGTCCTATGGAAATCCCCTGTGTCATCTTCACAGCCTAATTATTAATTGCAGTTATATTTTATGCTATGATATACATTGTTATAAAATGAAAAAAAAAATGTAAAGTTTATTTCATGTATTTCTGAACCATGGGGCGTCTTCCCCGGAGTATAGGGGTCCGATGTCACACACGCATATTCCCTTATTGCTACAGTGTTATGGCCATATCTACATGCATGGTATGTGTATAATTATGCATAACAATTATATTGCTAATATTTTATTTAAAATGACAAGTACGTTTATGAACTTTAAATATAAGGAACGAAATATTATAAAAGTTGTACTCACCACTTTAAATGCTTACAAGATCGACAAATACGGCCGATTAAAGACAATTAATCCAGATTAATTCAAAAGTCTCACTCAAAGTCGGACCAGACTCTTCACACTAGTGCCTCAAAATTGCCATCTATCGACGCATAAAAGTACTATTAATAAATTGGCATTTTCCCCCGAATTACCTTACATGATTATTTTGGATGACAATACGATAATTCAACTATAATAAATTAAAATTAATTGACTGAAACTAATTGTTTAAAGAATTACAGATACAGAGTCACGTTGGCTTTATTTTTAGAGACTTAGATCAAAACTTTAAAAGATTTTTTTCCCTTAGGTTTTAAAGCATTAAGTTAAACTGAAATTTTATATACACGATTGTTTTGGATGACAATACGATACTTTAATGATAATTAATTAAAATTAAATGCCACTTAATATTTTGATTCTGTCATATGTATATACATATTTATATTAATTGTAATTGTTTGATAAAAAATAACTAAGATAAAATTTTTCTTTTTTGACCTAAGTAGGAGTTGACTTTAAATTTTTTTATGTTACTTGTGTTTTAAAGAAATAATTAAATTATTCTATAATTTTCATAGTTTTAGCTTAATATGACTAATGATATATATGGTATGGGAATATTTAATGTTAAGCACATATACAAATCTGTTTCGGGCAAATATTTTTAAAATTCTATTCATAAAATCATCGATAGTTTTTGACGAGTATTTTTTTTCGCCTTTATCCGTCTATTCTATTATTATTTTATTACACTTGTACTTTGTATTTAATTGTTAGTGAAATAGTTATTAGCATAAATGTTGATTTTTCATAAAAATTTTATTATATAATGATTTATTATTTTTGTCCTGAAATGCCTTAAGTGCGCAGTGGCTGTTATAGCCACCACCCAGGAAAAAAACTAACGATCAGATATTTTTTTTTGTGACTAAATAATGCTTTTAAAGCATGAGAACATTACATTTATCAAGTACTTTATCACAGAAAAGTTGTGACGGGCTCATCGCGATTTCCACTAAATATCCTTTTGGGTTTCTTTGGGGCCAGAATGCCAAGTTTAGCGTACGCGAGGTGGCTGCGGGAAGTGATTATACGAGGTCTATGAGTATAAGTGATTAAGCTAAAGTGAGAGGCAATCCCGAGTTCAAGATTTAATATATCCGGCCCATTACGTTCAAGTTAAAGGTGGATTCCATTCCACACGATTTAAAGAGACTTCAGTTAGGATTCAAGTGAATTTCTGCTTACCCTAGATAGAACGGTAAGAAAATTTATTTAAACTACTAGGAACAGTGTATTTATTGAGATTAGGATTAACCGGTAAAGTTAAACATAGTGGTCAGTGACGCGATTATTTGGTAATACGTATTGTGTGTCTCCTCACCACAGATTCACTTAGTTTGAATGTAAATATCCTTATTGTGTGTGTGTGTATATTGTTTAAGTTAAGATCTTAATAAAGAGATATTAAGATTATGGCAACGTCTGGTTCTTCATTCACTCCCACATCTCTAGGTCACGAGGATAATATAGAAGTAGGGCATCACCCACGGGTCAATGCCTTACAAAGTATATTTTAGCTTTGTGCCCGTTAAAGGTTTAATAGAAAGCATGTAATTGCAAATTGACATCCAACTTAAAGAAAATTATTTAAGTCATCATTGTTGGGAAGTAAGAACGTAACACACTAATAATAAAATTAGAACCAAAATATCAAGTCAACATATTTGAGAATTCCTTGAAAATTGCACCACCTAAATCGAACAAGAAACTGATGCAATAGTTGCACAAATTAAGTATCAAATATCACATTAATTTATTATTTTTCTATTTATAATTACTTGTAAATAAAATTTACTATGAAATTTTATGTATAAATTGTCACATCATAAATTATATAATACATTTTAAATTATACTTAAATGTATTAACAATACATTTTCCATTTTTGTAGCCTTGGTAGCCTAGTGGTTATGATCAGAAACTCGTGGTTGGCGTGTCACGTGTTCAAGTCCTGATGCCACTGAAAATCTGCCGTGTAGAGATGGCCGATTCATGTTAAATCTGTCGAGTGAGTGAGTGAATATTAACACCGCACTTTTCAGCTACTCGAGGGGTTTCGGCGAAAGATCTCGTCGTTTTGAACCATGGTCAAGTGACGAGGACGACACCTGAGCTGGCACCACCTCTCCTAACTACCCCACCACACCAACAGGAGGATGTTTGAGCTCTCAACAGATTTAATGTGCATCGCTCCCTTACACGGAGGCTCTTCTGTGGTACTAGGCTCGAGCTCATGACACGCCAGTCACGAGTCCATTACCTTGACCACTAGCTACCGCGGCCTCGTTAAATCTTTCTTGCTGAAAGTCCTCCGGTTGACGTAGTGTGGTAGTTTGGAGAGTGTGCCAGCTCAGGTGCTGCCCTCGTTCTTTGGTCAAGGCCCAAAATTCCAAATTCCGTCGCCATTTGCCCAAGTGTTGCTTTTTGTGTGACTCATTACCCATTTGCTTTCTTGTCCGTTTATTTGCTTGCTCGTTTGTTTGTTATAGATATCGTGTTATATAATAAGTATATTTTGAGTCTCACAAAAAAACTCATCTTTCGTTGTGACTCAGGTGATCTAAGAGAGTGGATACATCTGTCTTAGAGCAGTAAAGGGTTATAAGAAATAAAGTAAATATTTATGTATTTCCTTCTTTTCTTTTATCGGTTTTCGTAAACATCTTTCGACCATTAGAGGAGTTTTAATACGTTAAAGTATTTTATTCTACAAATATGTCTGTTCCTTTCATAAAAGGGTTCTACAATTCAGAGAATTTGTCCAGGAAGGCATATTTTTCAAAACACATATTTATAACATTCAGAAAGCTTCGAAAATCAATTTAAACATATATGTTTTATTCCAAATACTCCTGAATACATTCCAACTCCGTTTAAGTACAGAAGAAACAATAAAAAAAAACCCAAAACCACTTTTCTTTTTTGAGTGGAAAACTCTCCTAAATATCGCTCATGGGAAATGGCAATAGATTTTTCAAAGCAATTCCTATTCCTTATCAAATATCAGGTGAAGGAACACGGGAAGAAATAAATCTAGAAGAACAAATAAGATAAATTCTAAAAGATCCTAAATTTCCCGAGACGTCGTAAAATACTTTTTTCCCCTTTCGAATGTCCGGTTAAAAACTTGCCGGAAAATAAACGGCAGTAGCAAAACTTCGTTTCTCTAAAGCGATGTGTCAGGAAAAAAAACGGAGCCCCTGTGAAATATTTAGCAATCATATTCGTAGATATGTCAACGTGATTAATGGCCATAGTGGTGTGTGAGATGGCGCTTCCAACCTTAAATTTTCCACGTTTGACGTATTTATAAACGTTCCAGATCGTGCTAAATAAAATACCGCGTCGAAAGCTTTGAAAAAAGAAAAAAGAAAAATAAAAATGAATGAAAGTTCGAATATTTTGCATCTAAATCGCCTTTCTTTCATGTTTTTTGGAGAAATATGCTTCGTAGAAAATGGTATTCTATCACGAATTTTAGAATGAATTTTTAAAACGGCGGGGAAAAGAAATGGTATTCTCAAAACGGTTAGTTGCAGAATACATGATAGAGCTCAGGTAAATTAAATTTTTTTTTCATGTCAAAGAATAATTCAAAGAGTTAATAAATCTTTTCGAATATAAAACATGTCCAGTAAGTGTACTTTTCTTTTAATTTTAAAGTTAAAATATATTTTAGATGAGCCATTTTGTGCTATGAAAAACAGTTATTTTATCTGATATTAATGACTCCCCAGAAAACGGGTTTTTTTATTAAACTTGAAGTATATTGCACTAAACTTATACCATTCTGAAACACACTGCAACTCCGGTTAAATTGAGCAACTACCAGATGCCCCCAAAATTAATAACGATTTGAAAAATGGATTAAAAAAGAACGAAAGGGCGATACAATTGTACGGTTTGTTGCATTCTGCTTTGTAACCATGCAATTTATTCTCATCAAGTTTCAAAATTAGTTACAAAGTTTGCCAACAGAGGGCACTTCTGATTGAAAATTTTAATAAAATGCCTTATGTCCGTTTCGTCAGACACCTCAATACTCTGGCGTTTGTTTCGAAAAAATTGTTTACTCGTTGTAGAACACACCAAATTGCTGAAAAGTTTAACGAAGTGAACATGAAACAATTTTGTAATGTGTCCAAATCAGAAGCGCTACCTGTTGACGAATTTTGTAACTAATTTTGAATTTTCTAACTATGTTTTTTTTCAAGCGGGTTCCAACTATAAACCATTTTCGAAACACGCCAGAATCAGTGGCGTAACGGAGAATACTAGCTTCCCCGGAAAAATGAACCCCAAATCCAAATACGTACTATTCGTCAGTCAAGATTTGGACTCCCTAGTCCTTGGCTCCCTCCCCCTCTGCAAAGCGGGGAGTTGCGGAGGTATACGTTGCGCCACTGCCCATAATACTGACGTGTCTGATGAAATGGAGATAAAACATTGTTGTTAGTTTTTACCAGTCAGAAGCGCCATCTTTTGACGAACTTTGCAACTTATTTGGAAACTTAGTGAGAATAAATTCCCTGGTTACAAAGCAAAAGGCAGCAAACCATGCATTTCTATCGTATTCTGTTCTTTTTTAATTGATTTTTCAAATCGTGGGTCATTTTGGGGACACCAAGTAAGAAACTGTAACAAACCAGTCACCATACGGATATAGGGAAATCAATCTATTGTACAGATTAATGCAAACAATTTATTCCATGAAATAGATTTAGTAAATTTATGGTATTATATATACCAAAATTATTGAAACATTTCATATAAAATATGTAGCAAGGGCTACCCATGAGGTATATCTTCTCTAACTCGGTTTTTCTTCAGTTCAACCAAATCGGTACTTTGAGCTAGAACAACACCTTAATACGAATGAACGTCGCTACCGAATAGTATATATATAATCAACGAGGATTAGAGAAGATTTAGAGGCTTTTGGACAATATTGTCTCATTGATTCGTGCCCAATCCACATTGTTGTATTTTTGTTAATCAAGAAAATGTAATTTTTTTGGATTATCAAGGCCGAAGGATTGCATTTCATTCAGGTTAATACAAAATTGATTCTAACCTTTTAGCTTATCTTGTCTGCATGTCATGTTGCCATTTCTGGTATTGCATTTGTAGCAGTAATTTATGATACCTTCTACTTTTAATCACTTCGAGATTGATTCAATGGCTTTTCCCACCATGCTACATTAGGATTCCCCAGGAATCACAATAATGAGCGAGTATCTTCCCCTCAAAAACTTTAAGAGGAGTAATTTCGACAAATATCTTCTATATTTCTACGGTTAAAAAGAAAAAAATTACTTCATCTTCTTATTATCACAAAGGCAAATATAAATACGCTCTTAATTCTAGAAACATTACCCAATGCAGCTCATAAGGCTCTATTATACTTGGTACTGATCTATAAAGCCCAACTGTACACGTAAAGGCACGTCAAAACAAATGTCTTTAAATGAATTTTATCAAATTATGACGTATTTTAACTAACTACGTAGGCTCGGCGTTGCACGAGCTATCTCGTTTTATGAGTCATTCCCTGTCAGATAAAAATGAGGTCCCGTGTGTCATATGCACAGTATTCTCTCCTAAGTAAACTTCAGGGCTTCTTATAATCCTTTATTTTTCTGGAAACTGTAAGTTTAATTTAGATGTGTCAAAAATTATTATGATGTAATTTCACCGTCGAGCAACCCTCTCGGCGTTACAAGAGTTTTCCGCATTCCTCGGCGAAAGGATAATGTAATGACCTATGGAAAATTCTTTTCGCGCCGACACAACTATTCCTTTCATATACTTTATTTTTATCCTGGACATTTCTTAAAATAGCTCTCGCCTTCTGGTTTCTGTTCTATTGTATGAAACATCATACTTTGGTTTGAACTATGAGTTGGTTCCCTTCTAATAAAAACTACATATAAAAACTTTTATTCTCCTTAGCTCAGAAATATTTTTGAGAGAATTGAGGAGCTTACGAGATTTTCTCAGAACAGAAATACTTTTATTTTTAAAATTTATATTTCATTTTTGGAATAAAAGTTACAGCCAATATTTCTAGAATATTTATTCATATAATACTAAGCTTTGATATAGGTTTTAGAGAATTTAGAATTGTAAACATTCTGTTATAGAATTAAAGACGATAGTTTTCCCTATCCAGGGTGACCCATAAATAGTGCCGAAACTTGCACTGCCAGATTCCTCGTTGTGAGTACATAAACAATACCCAAGGAACTGTACCTCTATGATCCATAGTTCACGAGAAAAGTACGGTAAAATATGATGCATGAGGATTCATGATGGGGTTCCGACCCATTTTTCTGCTACTGCACGTGACTGGATGGATATGGTATACCCCGGTTACTGGATCGGACTAGTCCGATTCTATGGCAGCCACGATCTCCAGATATCACACTTTTGGAGTTTTTTTTCCCATGGGGCCTTCTCAAAAAATTGTAGTATCGAGACGTAAAGACTATACCAGGGGTGGCAAAACTTTATGGAATCAGCGTGCCATTTTTTCTAAAGAGTGTTTAATGATGTATAGAAATGCCATCAAATAATTTTGACTTGTAATTAGTGGAAAAATAATAAAGTTAAATACTAAAAACTCGTTATTTACTACAGAAGAATTCCTTTTGCACTGTATAGCTGTAAATGTTTTAATTATACGTGTAATTCAAATTAAAGTAACATTAGTGTAACTTCTATTGTTGCAGATTGGATGGCAAATAAAGTATTAGGATTGTAAGATGTTACTTTTAGCAGAATGTATGCTGTATTGGAGTCATCTGTCGAATGGTTTCCAAGCATATAATCACTTTTGCTGTCGTTCACTTTTTTCACAAGAGGGTTTGTGATTTGTTTCAAAATGCCGTTTAATTGACGATGTTTTGCATACCACAGTTTCAAAACAAAAACACACACCACGTCGCCTTTACTAACAATGCCATATTTCTAGATTCAACAAGTTTGAAATTCTTTGTTACACTTACTGTCTTGCATTTTTTGTTCTTTGGCTGACTAGCCAGTTAATATTAACAATCGCACTGTTTAGCTAACGAAAGGGCTTTATGGGGAGGACCAAATTTTGCATCCCTAAGCAACTGAGTGACGACACCTGAAGCTGGACAATAACAAACGGGGGACGTTCACTCGGCGATTTGATCGTGCATCGCTCCCAAGGAACCTTGGTTTTTGTGGTATAAGTCGAACTTCTTAATCACTGGCGTGCCAAAAATTCCGTCGCATGCCACTGAGGCACGCGGCCCACTGGGTTCGGCTGCAGCCATGTTAAAATAAAAAAGTGAACTTAGTCGATCGACAGCATGGGTTATTTTGTACATTTGGCAAACCTGTAGCCATGACGGTTAACTTATCCAAAAACTAAGGAGCGTTCTCTGCCTCGTTTGTGGAATGGCATTAACTTGTTTTGAAAAAAGATCGATTTTAAAACGATTGAATCGTAAAACTGTGCGTCGATGCACACAAAAACGCGTCCATGGATTTGATACCTAAAAAATCGGGTTGTACTCGCCAGCGTTTTTGTACTTCGGCGAACACTGTCAGCTGGACTTGTTTACTTATCCATTCTAAGGAGCGTTCAAGTCTGCCTCGATATAAGGGAATGGCGATTATTTTCGAAGAAAATCGATTTTTAAATCGATATGAATCGTAATTTGATAAATCGATTCACAAAAAAATCGATTTTTTTTCAAGTCTTCATTTACAATGTAAAACTAAATCCATTTTATGAAAAACAAGAAAGATAACATAATAAACCATCTCTTATCAGTAAAATCAGAGGATTTTTTATAGTTCAAGGAATTCGACAATTACAATTATTTTTATTACCGTATCAAAGTATGAGGTATAAAAGAAGACATTTATTTTCTAAATGTATCTGTTACATTAAAAAGTTTAGAAAATAGATTATATATTATAGTTCCAATGCTTAGTATCTAAACTTTTTTAAAAACAGTCTCTCAAGTCTAAAGGGATCCAAGTGGTTCCGCTCATCACTTGCAATGTTGCCGGCAATCGAAAAAAGGCGCTCACAAGGAACAAATGATGCCACGATACTCATATAGATTATGGCTATTGAGTGAACGTGATGATAGAATTTTATTTTATTTTATTTTTTATTTATTTATTTATTTTTGTTCTTGCTAGTAAAGTATAGGATCATACTTCAGGTGCACAACTGCCTGCGATAAATAGTGTTTAAATTCTTCGTTTTTATGGTTTTTACCAAAACAGGAAAATAATTGAACGTCGATTTCCTAGGATGAAATATCGATTCACTGAATCGTTTCAGTGCTACATATCGATTTAAAAAAATCGATTTTTTTTTGGTCCAAGAAATTGATTTTTCGATTAATCGATCTCAGATCGCCATCCCTACCTCGATATGTATGGCGGTTACTTGAACATCTGTCTTTTTAAACATTTTAAAAACTTCTTCTGATGTGTCCAAAACGGCTTTGATGACATTCTTCTTTTTCGTATTTATCTCGTAAATTATGGATTGAACAGGTACATTTCTTTGGGCATTTTTTTATATAATTCCAACAAGGAATCTGGGTACAGAGTTTGGATGCTATTTTGGAACACCTGTATAGATATAAATAGGAAACGACAGAAAAAATTCTTAGAATTTAAGTAGTTGTGCGAAGCACAGGAAAAACATTATGAGCAGTTTAACAAGCAAGATTACCAAAATATAATGCATAATGCAGTGTTTTTTCTCTCACAAAACCTCACATAAGTACTAAGGTGGATTGTTCAATAGTATTGAAAACTAAAAAAAACATTCGAAACAAATGGTTAAAGAATAACAAAGAAGACTATAATTTCAAATGAAAAAAATGGGACACAACATTTAACAAATCTAAAATGTATTCACTTGTAATTACGCAATTACTCCCATTTTATCAAAACATTAGTAAAAACTTTGTATTTCAGATAGAAAATTGCCATTTCCTATTTATTTATTTCAAATGCAGAGTTTTAAGCAGTTGTTATTATTTTTTTTTTCAAATTCTTTCTCTAAGATATTTAAACTTACGTTTAAACTACTTTTTTTCTTCAACAGATCTCTAAATTGCAAAAATAAACACTTTTTTTTTCTTAACGAGAAATGAAAGTAGTTTTGTGCGTGTGCTTTAGCATTAACTAAATCTTACAAATACAAGATTTATTTTATTTTATTTTTTTAAAGCTACAAAATGTGGCTATTTATCTAAATACATAAAAGTTTCTGTGTTAACTACTTTCGAAGCAGTAAAACGTTTCCACAGTTCGGGATATAAGTTTTGGATTCATTTAGTACAATTATTTTTCTTCTATATTTTTTGTTTCAATTAGAAAAAAAAAAGATTTTTGCTTTCGCTGTGGAAAATCATCTAGGAATTCAAAACTTTTTCTTCAAAATACTATGTTTTATTACTTACAGTTCAATTTTTTTTTTAATTTCATCTGTTAGTTTTCACTCTCCTTGTATATATATATATATATATATATATATATATATATATATATATATATATCTTATTCAGATTTTCGATCGTAAAAACAATACTTTTTTATCCTCAAGTTCAAATATATATATTTTTAAACTTGTAGGGGATGACATTTGATGTTAATACAATTTTTAAAATATGTGTGAATTCATTAACTAAATTTAATTAATGAATAAATAACAACAAACAAAAATAATAGTTCAACACCATATATAAAAAGGAAAATCGCTCTTTGTGCCCCTGTGGCGCAAGGCGTTGGACTTATATATAACCCAAAGGTTGTGGTTTCGATTCTTATCTGGGATGGCCTAGTTTCTGAGAATGTGATTTATGAATGAATAAATAGTAACAAACAAAAATAATAGCCCCACACCATAAAAGTCGCCCATTCCGTATAGTGGTTAGTGACGCTGACTGTGATGCCGTAGGGTCTTGGTTCGAATCTCGGTAATACATGGATGGTTGTGTTTTAATCCTTCTCTTCTTTGTGATGTGTGCTTCATGTTTACTTCTATGTAAGCACCCGTGCGATACTTTGTGGTGCACGGGATTATAAATGTTTGCAATGAAAAAAAACACCATATATAGAAAATCGCTTTCTATTTTGCCACTTAATATTCCGATTCTGTGTCATATGTTTATACATATTTATATTAATTGTAATTATTTAATAAAGAGTAACTAAAACAAAAATTTTCTTTGTTGACCTAAGTAAGAATTGTCTTAAAAAAAATTTTTATATTACTTGTTTCCACACAAATGACTTAAATAATATAGTGTGTTTACAAGAACATAAAATTATAAAATTATATTTGTCCATTTTTTTTTTCAGAATTTGAAAACCTATGTAGGAAAAGATGCTCTCTGGTGTACAGATGAAGTAAAAAAAAATTATTCATTTTTAGGTTCAGTACTGCCACAAGGAAAATTAAGCTCATGTATTTGAGATTTCTTACGGTAAAAAGACACGGTAGTTTTGTTACAATTAAAATAGGTATTTTAGAATTTTTTTTATGTTTATTGCAATGATACATACTAAGTAGCTACAGGAAAAATACATCAGATACATTTAACAGCTTCTTTAGTGTTAAATTTCTTTAAAAAAAACTACTATCGAAATTTTACAATACACGATAAAGCGGAAGATAAAAAGAGCTTGGATCTAGCTGATTCGATCAAAGGGGAATACAGATCTAGGTCATATATACATGAAATATTGCAATATACTTTTTACTACTCAGTACTACTCACTTATCAGTAATCATCGATCGCTTTTGTTATTATTTATTGCTGTTGTTGATATATATACGTCCTGATCAACAGTAATATCAGATCAAGGTCCACGAAATTCATCGTGGTGAAGGGCTAGATTTTTACACCTTAGCTTTAAACACCATGCAGACGACAGTACGACTTACGATTTTGTTCAGTTCCACCCCAATTTTAGGGAGAATAGCATGGGGGTGGTCAGGGGCAGTTGTCAGTCATTGCTGTCATTCGTACGTCTGATTAAATGTTGACTTTGCACTTTGTTTCTAAATGGACCTTGTCTTACTTCTGTGCCATAAGAGAGAGTAAACTTTTTTTTTCTGAAGAAATTTTACAAAATAATTTGTGTGTTTTTATTTAGTTGTTAATATATAGAGTGTGTGAATATTTTCACCTATCATCAATAAATGTACAATGTATTTTAATAGTATTTTCAGGGCTATTTAGGGGCATATTGTGAGTCCAAATAGCGTCTAATATGCAGATTGGGACAGTTCATTTTTTGTACATTGAAGAGTCCATTGTTTGTTTGTTTTTTCATTTACAAGCATTCTGATGTACTATACATGTATGGTTATGATCAAAACATGACATTACGGATCATTACATGTCATTCATTTGTACGGAGCTATATTGAAGCTCAGAAAAAATGTTTTTCCAAATTCTGGTGAAGATTTCGAATGACAAGTAATCAAAGAAAAATTGATCACGGCATCAACAACTTCAATGCGTCGTTCAGAACGATTAAGGAGTTGAAAAAGGAGAGTAAAAAAGAATCATATATATGCGCGTATAATGTACCAAAAACTACCTTTGAAAGATCAATCAAAAATTTTGATGAGAAAATTCTGAATATTATTCGAATCGCTGCTGATGTGTTATTGAAAAGTAGCTAAGATATCGCTTCAAATTCCCCTTCATCTTTCATATGTTATAAAATTTTAACTTTTTATAAATTTTTGTCTGGTTATTATTTTTTTCTTTTGGATCTTTTTATCAGAATAGGAAGATATGCTTTTGGCTTACATTTTGCAATACTATATGCCAAGGGTGGCCAACCTTTTTAGGAAGATTGCCACTTTCAGATAAAAGAATAATTTAGCGTGCCAATTCCAACTTTTCGAGGGCTGCGGTAGCCCAGTGGTTAAGGTATCGGACCATGGCAGGCATGTCATGAGTTCGAGCCCAGTACCACTAAAGACCCGCCGTGTAGGGCAGCGATGCACGTTAAATCTGTCGAGAGCTGAAACGTCCTCCCGTTGGTGTGGTGTGGTAGTTAGGAGAGGGGGGTGCCAGCTCAGGTGTCGTCCACGTCACTTGACCATGGTTCAAAATTACGTGGTCCGTCGCCAAAAGCCCTCGTGTAGCTGAACAGTGCGACGTTAATATTCACTCACTCACTCACCAACTTTTCGAATAAATGAAATGGTGAGAAAATGTTGCTTATAGGTTTATTACAACCTTTATGCAAACAACACATTTTTAATGCAAGTCTAAGTAGGGAAAATTTAAAAACAGTATAATAAATTAGAAAAAAACACAAACTTAAATTTTATTGTTAATCAGTTCAGTTAATTTTGAACGATATTTTGATATTGTTATGTTCAAAAAGGAAAATATTTATTCACAAACGTATGTTGATTCAAATCTGCAACAATATCTGAAGCCAAATCGTATAAATTTGAAAAATTGCTTGTTAGCGTGAGTGAGTGAATATTAACGTCGCACTGTTCAGCTACACGAGGGCTTTTGGCGACGGACCACGTAATTTTGAACCATGGTCAAGTGACGTGGACGACACCTGAGCTGGCACCTCCTCCTAACTACCACACCACACCAACGGGAGGACATTTCAGCTCTCGACAGATTTAACGTGCATCGCTGCCCTACACGGCGGGTCTTCAGTGGTATAGGGCTCGAACTCATGACATGCCTGCCATGGTCCGATACCTTAACCACTGGGCTACCGCAGCCCCAATTGCTTGTTAGCACAAATTTCCAAAATTTGTGTAATTCCTTATATTTGCTTTTCAATGTAGTATGGTGCTGTTAACAATAATTATGATTTGGATTTCAGGTGGGTAACAATTAACATTTTGTACTGAAATTGAAAAACGATTTGTGAAAAGATCTGCATCTTTTTATCATCTTGCAAATCATCAAACATAGCACTGAAAGAATCCTGCAAAATTTTAAATTAAATTTTTAAATCTATCACACAGCTCGGAGCACTATTAACTTTGGTAGATAGTTTCTGCATTAATGTGAAATGTGTTAATTTTTTTTCTAAAATCTAGACCAACGAAATACAAAAATTTGTTCACAGAAGAAGGTGTATTACCAACTAGTTAGAGGAAAAATACAACCTTTTCTCTGTAACCTTAATTTAAATTTAAGATTACAGAGAGAAGATTGTATTTTTCTTTAGGTTGTCTTTTTTTTTTTAAGAATAAAGACAAGCTATGTGAGTTAGCTTTTCTTACCGATATTATGAGACATTAAAATAATTTAATTTTAATGTCCCACATAATATCTATAGGAAACGCTAAATCACATAGCCTGTCTTTATTCTAATATAGCAATCACTCACTGAGCAGTCCAGAGTGTTTACTTAAAGATACCTTAAAATACGCTCCCTAAAATTCTAGAATCTCGCGAGTGGAAAAAGTTTTGTAACGCCAACTAGCACAACAATGCATGAGCTTTATCTTCACAATCAATTTCTATTATAACTCATTTAAATTTTTTTTTAATTATTTTCCTTTTTTTCTGAAACAACCGCATTTCAATAAAATTGTTAAAAAAATATCATTTATTATTATTTTTTTTAATTTTTTAAAAATTTTTATTAAGTCTTGCCTGCCACTGTTACAACGCCACCGTGCTACACTGGAGTACGCGTGCAGTGGGTAGGCCACCCCTGCGATACGCAATATGGGCTAACCATCTTTAACCCTTCGCGTGCCAGACTGCGCTTTCTAGTATCACCAGAAATCCCCGAATTCTCGGGACACTGACTTTGACGTTACGACCCACATTTCATTTTTGCTTTTGACGCTGACTAAGAAGCCCATTCGTTCGTGTTTTGTTTTACTTTCACATGTTTGTTTTACTATTTTTGGTGGTTACTTGTTATTTTTACAAGCTTTTATTTAACTTGCAATGTAATTTGTTCAGGTGGAATCTTGCAACTCAATTTTGAAGCTGATATCTTCAACCCGATTAAGCTGAAATTTTGTATACATGTTTAGTTTGGATGCCAATGCATTTTCTCGGCTTTGGCGTCAAAGGGGGTCCCTTATCGGGCCTCCAAGCTCCTGAGTTAACACGAATTTTTACACAAAAAAAATACTACTAAATAGAATTGGTCGAGTTGCGTGTACGATTCAATTTTCTAAGTTCTGGTGTAAAAGAGGATCCCTCCAGATCTGATAAAAAGTTTTTTTTTTCCATTGGACTTGGCCAATTATTCCAGAATTTAAGTCGTTATTCACTAAAGTGATACATTTTTAGAAAGGTCTCGTTGAGTAGATTATGAAAGTATAATTGTTTAAATTCTAGTCTCGAAGCTGGACCCTCCAAGTGGTGGGTCCCGATTTCGAAAGGGACCACAACTTATGCGAATTTACTCAAACAAAGACAACATATCGATAGCACGGGTTGAGTCGAGTCTACGTAAGTAGTTTCGTGGCTCTGGGATCAAAGGGGGGCCAGTTCGGTGGGGCCCGAAAAGAAGGAAGTTGGCCCCCAACTCAAAAACTTAAGAGAATTTTCAAAATCCAATTTCAAATTCTTGCTCGGTGCTTCCAATTTGACCTGAAACTGGAATTCGTAGGAGATAACATTCTTGTTGCGGAAGCTCTATTCAAAGAAAACTGAAAATCAACTTAACAAGAATTGCTAAAACCCTGAATAAAATGAAAAGTTTCAAACGTTTTGAATTTTTTATGTGTTTTTTCACTGTCTCCATTATTCATAAAGATTTATTCTTTTTAACACATTTAAATAAAAGCTTGTTTTTAAAAAAGTTTTTTTATACTTTTAATTTATTCCTGCCAATATGACATCGTCGTTAGATTTAACAAAAGTGATACTGAATGAGAATATTTGACGGAATCCTATGAATGCGATCCTACTTTGATACGGATTAATCTATTTGTGATTAAGATGAAACAAAAAAAGGGGAATGACAATATACTTACGTAAAACATGTGAAAAGTTGTTTTTTTTTTCCAGTTTCACAAATTGTAATTTTACATTTCGAGCAATCTCACAAAGATTTGTAATTTTAACTTCACTTCTCTTATTGAACTGTAACTTTTGTTATTTTATGCAATCCTAATAAAAGACATTCTACCTTATTATGTTTACACTGCTGGTTACATTGGCTATACACCTAAATGTGCCATGTATCCAATGATCCATGTATCCACCTATACGTAGCATGTATCAACTAGTGGTTACATGGTACTCAAGGGTTCAAGCGACATGAATTGACTTACCAGTTTTGTTGAATTCAGTTCAAAGTATGTTGTTAGGAATTCCTTTTCCCATATTTTTGATGATGTTTATGTGAGGTTCAAGCTTTCATACGCTAAAAAATTTTGATGAAAAACATTAAAAAAATTTTATAAAAGCAGCAAAACCTCAAATATTTATTAAACATACAAAAAAACATTATACAAGAGAGAGCAAATAAGAATACATTAATTAAAATGTTACCTTTAAAAAGAGACTTGTTAGAAGTTTCATAAAAAAAATAATATAGATCTGAAATATATGTATATATTTCACGTCTATATTATTTTTTTTTATATTTTGAGGTTCAAATTTAGTTAATGTTTTCTTATTCTTATTTTTTTTCATTAAATAATTATTCGATCATAAGTTCTTGTTTAGAACTATCTTATTATAAGTTTCTTTATAATTACGTTTCCAATGTAAGTTCAAATTTCATAACAAATTTTTAAACAATTGACTTTAATTGATTTTTTTCACTATTACTTTTTTATTTTTGTCTCAATATTTTTCACTTTCAACTCTGTTTTTATTTCACTGTACTTAGCCACGAGTTAGCACACCCCAGGTTCAATAATTTTAAATGTAGTTTAATTACTCTTCTTCGTTATAAATGTTTGATCTTTTTCTTTCTAGTCGTTTGCTTCCAAAATATTTTCTAAAAAAATTTGTTTAATTTGTAAGCATCCATTGTTGTAATTATAAACGATTTTATTTATTTACTAATTTTTACATTTATGCGTTGCTGCTCTATGGCAGCACCTGTTGCCAGATCGTTAAAATAACGCTGTGATGTGGTAATATTAATTGTTTTAAAAGTAATATACAGTGGTCCACAAAAGTTTTCGTACACTCTTGCAATTTTCTAAAAAATTAATGTTTTCGACTATTAAAAATTTATACATCGGAATTGTAATTTTTTTATAATATCTGCAACTTGTTCTTATTGAAATAACATAAACAGTTTTTAAAATATTTTGAAAAATTAATAATCAAAAAATAACTAAAAAATTACGCCGCACTGAAAAAAAAAATCTCGACATAGCTTTAAATATTGTATTTCTTTCTTAATTTAATACATAGAAGAGGGTATGTTTTAGCATCCACAACGTCTTGGTATAGATTTCATTAGGTTTTTTTGTAATTTCCGCATCGATAGTCCTTCATTCTTCTGTGATTATTGAGCTTAAATGTGGAGATTTAGGAGGTGTTTTTAGAATTTGGCGATAGTTATAGAGACATCAGAGGCGAACGTTGAGAGCAGTGCAAGTGTCATTATTTGTTAAAAAATGAAGTTGTCTCCTTTACCTAAATTTTGGGTGGAAAATTTCAAATTGTTCTTTAAAATATTTCAATAAAGCTCATAATTCACAAACCATAAAAAATACCAAATTACCTACTGCTGAAGCCGATTTACACCCCCACACAAGAACAACTCCACTTCCATGCTTCACTGTTCCAACTAAATTCTTGGGATTAAGTTCCAGAAAATTCAACATAAACAGCAAATTGGTTGGGTGGGTAGAAAATTCAGCCTTTTTCGTTCCGACGGCCGTATAATAATTTGGGAAAGAAAAAATGAGGAATTCCGAAGAATTTAGTTACAACAGTGCAGAATATGGAGGAGGAAATAATGAAATAAAGGCCATTCCTTTCATAGAGAACTAATGAGAGAGTAACACTCAGGAAAAATGTATTGTTATACTCATTGTATTATATTGTTCAGGAAAAATACATTGCATTTTTTTTAGTTTTGCTCTTATTTATACTATCTCATTTCGTATTTTATAAAATCTACGTATTCCCTCCTAATCCCCACCGTGCAGAGAGACTGATGTACATTAAAATCGTCGCGCTTCCACGCCACAGGTCCGGGTTTCAAACCCCGGGCTGAGAAAGGTCGACTCAGCCTTACATGCTTTCAGTTGGTTTATAAATGAGTATTTCTTTTGTAGGGGAACTAAGCACTGGGGTTTCGAGTCAGACTGACCACCTGGTCGAACATCTGCTCATGCATCTCAGTGCCCAAGGTCATGAAAATTGAAATGCTCACAGTAGGCCTTCGTCCTCATGGGCTGTTGAGCCACTGAGTTTAATTTTAGTTAAGCTCAAAATCCCCTTGTTGGTGTGATGTGAAAGTTTTAAAAACTGGGTTCCCACTCATGTGTCGTCCTCGTCACTTAATCGGGAAAAATTACGAAATCTTTTGCTAATAGCTCGTGTTGCTTCTGTGACAACGCGCTCATAAACAACCAATCAATTCAATGATCAGCATTCATTTTCCGCTGTTATTTTTGATATACAAGAACTGAGATTCACTCTCTCTATATCTTCTGTTTTATTATTATTATTGGATAAAAATTCTTTTTTATCAGTCAAGTTACGAGTGGACATATTAGGCTTAAGAAGGAGATTATAGAAGGAAAAAAAATAAACTAAATTTATTAGAGTTATATAAGCGATTTTTAGAATTGCTGATCCAACATACAGATATTGATTTATATATTGTAGCGTAGATCGCGGTTTGAAAGTTTTACGCAATCAGTCCCAAAGAGCAAAATAGTTCTTTAAGAGCGATAAAAACTTATTGGGGGAAAACAATTCTTAAAATACAGGATACATCACTAAAATTGGCACAATGAGTACTAGAATGTTTTCACACTTCTACAGCACTCAAACATAACTATCAGCGTCTAAAAATACACGTACTTAATGATGAAAATTATCGGCAAGTAACCTCTTTCTCGTTCGTAGGCGAGTCAACACTTCAACAGCCAAAGTAATACTCAATCAATTTCAGCAAGCGACTGCTATTTATATTCTGCGTGGATACTTTCCAGCACTTTCTCGAAAATCCACTTACATCATAGACCATGATGCTATAGATTTCTCTAGTAATTTCCAGAAACATCCATAGGGTCACCAAGTCGTTTAGTTACCAAATTTGGTCGCCAAAAATGATTCCAAATTCGCAGTATCACCAATATTTTGCCAAGTTTTCATTGAAACACCATTATAATGTAAGGGATGGTGTTGCTTGCGAATGTTACAATTTTTATCATAAAATAAATACAATAGAAAGTAATATTAATGTATTAAACATTGAGATATATAAATTATTTACACTATTTTAAGAAGAAAGTAATGCTTAATTACGCAAAATTCGTAACAATATAAATTTAGTTATAGTATTATTTTATAATTGTTGTAAATTTCATTGTTTTCCATCTGGTAGAGGCTAACTAATATTATTTTTCTCAAGCTCAAAATTTCAGATAGGTTTAAGGAAAGAAAATAATTATTGATTTCTTAATCCGGTTCCTTGAATGGTGTTTTACGAGTGTCCCTGTTGAAATTTCAGAACGTTTACTTAGAAATTAATTCAAAAGGACGTCAATATCCTATTAAAACAATTTTTCATCAAATAATGGGAAAACATTCAAGTTGAACAAAAAATACAAAAATCAAGAGTTTTTTCCCTTCAAAAATATTTTAATACTTAAATTTATTCGCTGTGTTTATTCCATAGCCTTAGAATTAATTTTCAAATAAAAGAATTCAAAGAATATGAGAAGAATGCATATATCTTCTCATTTTATATATGTATGATGTCCTATGATATTTTTGTGTAATCTTTTGTTGAACTTAATGTATCCAAACAAGACTCATAGTACTATCAATCGAACTCATTCTGAATTTGGCAAAATAAACTTTAAATCACTTTGACTTAAGTATTTATTTTGTTGTGTAAGAGAAAAATATTTCAAAAAAAAAATTCTTCTGAATCAATTTATGATCTAGTTTCAATACAGAAAAGTTTTTAAAAAATGTGAACTGTGTGTTAAATGTGTTTCAATACAGTAGTATCAGAAATATAGAAAGGGATAAATTTCTTTTAGTACTGCAGAATTTTAAAAAATGTGTCATATTTATGGTTAATTAGTTTTATTTCAAAATTAACACACATAGTTATTAAAGCTCGTGTTAGTTAGCTAATTCCTCGTCAGATGGCGCCATACCACTTATGCGATATCTCTAATAGGTTTGCTTTTTGCCCAAAGGGGAGTTTCCCAGTGCTTTGAACCGACGAAATGGTAGATAGATAGCACCATATAGATGCTGATAACTGTTTTGCTTTAAAACAAGTAATATAAAAAAATAGTTTTTAAGTCAATTCCTACTTAGATCAACAACGAAAAATTTTATTTTAGCTACTTTTTATTAAATAATTACAATTAATATAAATAGGTATATACATAGGACAGAATCACAACATTAAGTGGTAATTAGTTTTTTTTAATTACAATTAAAGTATCGTATTGTCCTTTTAATTTCAGTCCAAGAGAATGCTTTAACACGTGAGAAAAAAACCTTTTCGAGTTTTGACACAAGTCGCCAACGTGGCTGTATTTGTAATTCTTTAAATAACTAGTTTTAATCAATTAATTTTTATTAATCATAGTTAAATTATTGTATTTTCATCCAAAATGATCCTGTATATAAAATTTCTGCTCAATTCAGAGCTTTAAAATGTATTTTATTAACGATTGAAAATTCTACCAAGATAAATAAATAAATATACAAATATATAAATAAATAAATATCTAGACAGTGTGAGAGCTAATAGTAGGAATTGAAAAAATATCGTCATGATTTATGTTGTGCGTTGCATTGAATGCCTTAAAATAAATAATGCTTTGATTTGAATTGGAAAAATGTTCTTCCACAATTGATCTAGTCGGTTAGAAATGAAACATATATGGCGATGTCACTTACTACTGCATTAATAAAAAAGTAACAACTGATGCCACACAATGAATTTTTTTAAGCAAATAGTAATTTTATAACAAAAACAAGTAATATAAAAAAAAATTTCGTCAATTGCTACATAGATCAACAAATTTTTTTTATTTTTTGGCTACTTTTTAAAACAGTTACAATTAAATAAAATATGTTTTATATGACAGAATCACAAAAA
>BMAV01013530.1:0-18182 GCA_019973955.1 Trichonephila inaurata madagascariensis | reverse complement strand
TGTCGCAATATTTAAAACGTCTTTTCATTTGAAGAATTGATCGTTGCCAACACGCACAAGCACCGTTTCGTCAAATTATAATTAGTTTAAAGATGCTTAACAACGTTGAGGAGACCTCATTTCATCTTCTCATAAAATTGTAGGATACTTGAAATAGCATGATTTTTTTTCTAAAATAATTGAATATAAAAATAGAGGTTTTTTTTAAAGTTATTTCCTTTTGGGGAATATCACCGAGCATTCGAGGTAAGACCCCGTTTAACGGGGGATACGTTCCATCAAAGTAGATTTACGAAAACACCCTAAACCTTAACATGTAAAAAAGGGGTTGGGGAAGATGGATAGAAAATTGGTTAGGTATTAAATTTAATAATTATGTTTTTTAATAAAAAAAAAACCGAACATTTTTTTTTTAAAAAAAATAAAACAATATAAGCGAATATATACATATAAAACAAATAAAATTTGCCGTCAGATCATTCATTTCAATCTTTTTTCCAAATTTCCTGTTTTTGTCAAGAAGGCATCTTGTTGAAGTTCAAATTCAATGCAGCACCTATTTAAGATTGATGTTCACCTGAATCTAACTTCTAACATTTGATTTTATTTCCGGGAAATGCTTTTTCGGGTTTTTTTTTCGTTTTTCATTACCACCCATGATAAAAACTAAAGATCTTTAATATTTGTCACTGTTAACGTTATAGATTATATAAATTTATACTTACTATAATGTCAACAAATGTTTAAAAATGATAAAATGCATCCGAAAAGCACCTCACCTAACAAGAAACACAACAACACTGTTTCCGATATGTTAGGGGGCCCATTTTTTAAAATTTTTAATTCGGGGATCCCCGTGGTGGAGAAATTTTCGGAACCCCGGGTTGAAATAAAGATTAAACCGAAACAGGCTAAACGAAACAGCGTTAAGCGGGGTCTTACGGTATATGATATAATCTTTAGGTATTTAGGCAGTTTTCGGTCCTCAGTCACATATTTGGAATAGCAGATGTGGAACCAAATGAGTAGTTTTCATGTTGGTTCGTGACTGTATGCCTGAGCCAAACGTTCAGCAAAAGTTCGATGGGAGAGGTTGGAAGCTGTTGCATGAGAGACAGCTGAGTGGAGGCTTTCTGATTGGATAATGGCAATTGAGGAAGTTGACAATCATTTACTGCCCCTGGAGTGTCAGAAAACGTTTATAAAAATGTTGGGAAGAGCTTGTCCAATAGTATAAGATAGTCAAAGTGAAAATGAAAAAATTATTATAACAGTAAAAGTAAGAAATAAGCAAGCAAAGAAATGTTATAAATAAATTTAATAAATTAAAATTATTGCAAACGAATTAATAAAGGAAAGTTATAAGAATCAAGCATTTTCTTCTGGGGGTCTTTCAGTTTTAATATTTGCATTATATTCAGTTAACTTTAACAAGTTAATACAGGGTTTAAACAAAACAGTTCGGGAAAGGATTTTTGGGCTTTAAAAATATATTTTTAATTTTTTGTCACTAAAAAAATAAAGTTTAAAATTTTTTTAGGGGCATTATGACAAAAAATTTTTTAAAAAAATTTTGATTGCTTAAAATTTCCAAATGTTTTTGAAAAATGCTTTATAGTATTAATATTTTTCCCCGATTGCTTTGACCTCTGCAGAGGCTCAACACGAATTTTTTAAATGCATAACTTGGGAAATCGGTTTATCCATGTTTTTCGAAAACAGAAGGGGGGAAATTTTAAGAAAATACGCTGATAATTTTTCCCAAAAGGTTGTAACCTTTAAAAAAAATTTGCTAAAAAATCATAGTTGAGTCTCTGTACAGAGGTCTGAGCTATATACGGGAAAAATATTAATACAATAGAAGCTTTTTTTAAAAAAGGAGAACATTTGAAAAAGGTTATTCTAAGTTAATTTTTGCCAAAATATTGTATTTAAATAATTTTTGTCATATTTTAAAACAATTTTATACATGTATGCTAATCTAAGTGACACTAAATATCATGAAAATTATACATTTATGCGCTTTTTTAAAATCATGGTTCCGAACGTAGCCGAATACCTTAAAGTATCCAAAAGTTATGACTTACTCTTACGGAACTACCCATCAGAATGTAATAAACTCTTCATGCGTGGATTGGAAAGCCCTCCGAGAATTTTTGGGTCTATTCCAATCAGCTGCACGGGCGCGCTTTATTCGACAATCGCAAACGATAACTTATTTCTCTGACTTCGTTAGTAAAAATGTGGACGCCACTGCAAGAAAAGTCCAATGCGTAGTTCGGTTAACATAATTTAAATCAGTCATTTTCGACAAGTATAACCCTTTAAGACCCGAATTATTTTTATCTTCAAATATTAAATTCTTCCTGTTATTGATACTACAGTGACTCCAATGACATTGAGAAAAATAATAAAAAAATTCCCGCGCCCCACCTGGAAAGTAAACGGTATCCGCACGATCTTACGGGTTGGACGTCATCTGTAAAACGGATCACCTATGAAATGCATTTAAATGTTATACACTTTTAGCTCTATAAATTGACAGAAGAAACAATCTTAATTCAACTAAAATTGTTACAAATAAGGAAATTATTGATGTAAAATTAACTATTTTATTAATTCATTATTTATTTACTATAAAAATCTTTTGTTTTATTTCTGAAAAGTATAAATAACCATTGCATTTTTCACAACATGTTTTCGAACTGCTTTCGTAGTTTTCAAATCTGAACTTATACGAGGCCTTGAAATGCCATCAACACATAAAAAATGGCTATACATGTCACGCCTTTTATCTTGGAATGGTCAGGATAAAATCCAAGACATGTATAGCAGGTGGATTATAACGCTTCGATCTTCTTGCGAGTGGAACTACAAGTGTTATGTTCATCATCAGTTAAAATACTTTTGTTAGTAGGTGGAGAGTCGGATAATACTTCAACTATCTCTAACTAAAATTTTAATGCCATCCAATTTGATTTTAGATGGATTTTACTTGATATTGTATCTAGTTTGCACAGAAACCAAGAATTTGCAACAGCTGAATCAAAGTAATGAATGTGTTCAAGAGACCGTTATGGTAAAGAATGATCCAAAATTGTCTTTCCATTTCAAATATTCCCATGTGTTTCTTCATCGCGCTCATCTGAACTTGATTCTCCTTTCAGTATACGCGATTCACGTGTTGTTTTTCCACAGCATTTCCATCATGCGAGAGATCACTAAGTTCTGATCTAAGTTCAATCTGATTTATTCATCAATTGAAAAATTTCTTCTGTGAAAATTCTTCTCCTTTTAGACACCTAAAAAAAAGTTTTGGGTTAAAATTTAACACAGTATTCCATGAAAAATAGCAAAATATTTCAAAAAATTTATCATTTTAAAAATATATATATATGTACTTAATCCACACTCCATACTCACTCCCACCGAAAAACCCAGATTTGTTTTTCGGGAGAGTTACGGATGCAGATATCTGTGGAGAGGACAAAAATGCCATACTCCTCAACAAATGTATGAAAAAAAAAATTAAATGCAAAAGAGAGAGAGAGAGAGAGAAACAAAAAAAGGACTAATCCATTGCCACCTCCAAGAAAATTTGGTATTAATTGTATAACTATATATTTCATTTTTATGTAGGATTTCATCACAAAATATTAAAACAGAAAAGAAAATTCTTATGGTAAGTAATTACCTTTACAGCTGCAGTGACTCAAGTAACGCCGAACCCGCACGATCGTGCGAGTAACGAATCCCCCATTCCTACAAGCCACATTAATAGTGTATAATTAACACTTTTTCTATTTTACAAATTTTTAAACATTAATACAAAAATTTGTATCCAACCAATTAGAAATATGTTTATACTTACCTTTTTACGACCGATAAAAAGAAGACGCGTTTTTGATGTATTTGATAACAAAGCTAGTTTTGCCAGCTGAAAGTAAAGTATGAACCCCAACCATCGTCTGTTGATAAAAAGTAACACTTAACGCTTTTTGCAAGCAGTCTCAATCGTTAGATTCACGATTTTCTTACATACGACCATTCCAGAAGCAAAAACGTATAAGAATATCTAACCCCCGCGATCATGCGGGTTCGGTCTTAAAGTGATAAGTTATGATGAGACACAAGACAATTTAATAGAAAAACACTTTGTTTCCTTAAAAACCGCTTCGAAGCACGTGCGATAGAAAGGGAGCGCGCCGTGGTTCTCGGCATAATGTAAAATCTCTTTATAGTGGATCTTTACTCCATGGCAGAAACATGTATGACAAATTTTTAGTATGTAGATCTAAAATTGTTCCAAAATGGGAATATTTGTCTTAAACGCCGCTTTAACCCCTCGTAACTCAACTGGGGGTCAATTTTCGTAAAAACTTCTTTTAGAGTTGTTCTTTATTCCATGAAAGGGACATACCAGTCAAATTTCAAATCTGTTTGTCTAACAGCTTTGAAACATGCATATTTATGTATATCCATAATTCCTTACAACATCCCCTTGGGTGTCGACTTCCACAAACCATTTTCTTGGAGAGTCTCTTCTTCATGAAAGAAACATGCCTGCTGAATGTCAAGTCTGTTGGTCTAATAGTTTGGGAGATATCGTGAAGAGTGAGTGAGCAAGTGAATGAATGAATGAGCGATTAAGTGATTGAGTCGTTTTTCTTTTATATAAATAGATTAATAAGTATGTATAAGTGTAAATAGTTAATAAATATGCATGTGGTGCTGGCCTTGTATGCCCAAGCTTGCACCTCCTCCCTCCCGGGTCAAGTTTGTGGATTTTCATGAAACAAAAAAATCGACAGTCTCCTTATCGTGTGATTATGCGGTATGTTTAATATCCCTTGAGTGCCTGTTTGTGGTTTGGGTGTGATTGGTAAACCACCTATATGGTGCCGCACTAAAAGAGATTCCAGCTCACGGATAATGTACAAGGTCTACAATATTAAAATACCAATCAGCAGCTCCATTAGAAATAAATAATAATAATAATAATAAAAGCATTTTGGTTATTTAAATCAATGTAAAAAAAATGCAAAAGTCAAAATTATACTCAGGATACAAAACGCAAAGAAAGTTCCTGTTCAGTAAGGATTTTATGTAAAAATGTTCTAAAAACTGTAAATGATATTGTAAAATGCTTTATGAAATTAATTGTTGACAAAAGCCTGATTTCTAAAGAAATGTGCTAAATAAAAATGACTCGAGGGTCAAATTTACTGATTGGGGTAGTAGTATACACAAAGTACACAATTGAATTTTGTTTTTGTGACTACTGCCACCTGCCTGACGAAGTCAGATCGAGGCCCGCGAAATTCATCGCGGCTAAGAGCTAGAATTTTTACGCCTGTCGTTAGCCTTAGCTTTGAGCACCATGCAGGGGACAGTACGATTTTGCTCGGTTACACCCCAATTTAGTGGAATAAAACTCTTTGGGTGGCCAGGGGCCTCCCACCATTCTTCCCCTTCCACCAACCATGCGGATCGACGGCTATTTAGATTACCTCCATGCCGCAAAAGCACTATACATTTACAAACATCCATGTCTTTTCTGGGATTCGAACCCAGTTCTTTCTGCACTGCTGTCAGCTTCGCTAATCACTATACCGGTTGGCCGATGAATTTGCGCGTCTAACGGCGTAGACCAAACCAAAATGCGTTTTGCATTTTCGTTCTCTCTCCAAAGCGGATCATACAAAATATATTCATTTAATATAAGTAGCAATTATTGAAAGCAGTACATTTTTCAACTATCGACTTTATCTTTAAATTAAAGCATTCCTTTCACTTTTGTACAACTTTTATTTTCGCAGATACTAATAACAACGTTGAAAGGATAACATCTACATTTAATTTAACCAATGGAACCCTAGATTTCCATTCATTTTTAAAGTACCCCGCCTTCTATAGAACATTGTTTAAACCTGTATTGCTCTGATTCTAATGGAAGAGCTAATTGGGTGCTTAAGTAACAACGAACAATGTAACTACAGTTATACTTTTACTCCAAAAGTACCACCTTCTTTCAATAATTTCATAATTTTATTGAAGAAATTGCTCAAAAAAGCATTAGTTGAATGAAAAACCCACCCCAAATTATTTTACAGAGCGGCTCTTTTTTTATAAAATATTGCATTTGATGGCATTTTTTAATTACGAAAAATTGCAGGTGTTTTCCTTAAAACCAAAATTTTAGTTTAACCAATGGAACCAAAAGTTATTTTACTTTTTGTTTTAAATTCCCCTTTTTTTGGAAAATCATTAAATTTTTTGCCCCAGATTCCGTTTAACCTCTGATTGGATGAAAGTTTTAGTAAATTTAACCAATAATTAATCCTTTTTTTTAAGTACCGCCTTCTTTCAATAATTTAAAAAATTTTGTTCCTGTAATTCCCTCAACAAAAGGTTTTTGCTGGTAGGTAGGTCAAAATTTAAACTTATTCAATATCAGATACTGATTTTTTATTTTTAAAAATTACCCAGAGTTGATTGGATGTAAGCCATAACTTTTTTAACCCAAAAATCAATCATATTTAATCCTTTTTTTAAAAAGCCCCCCTTTTTAAAAAGGTATTTTTGAATTTTTTTTTTTTTTGTGGTTAAATTGTGCAACAAATCGTTGATTGGATGTAAATACCATTATTTTATTCATTATCCTCGTAGATTGGTATAATTTTTGAAGTATCGCCTTCTTCACTTAGTTGTTTTAATTGCTCCATTGATTTCAATGAAAGCGCTGATTGGATGGAAGTTTCGAACATTTTTAAATAAGAATATTTTTTAACCTATATTTTTTTAAAGTACCGCCCTTTTTGTAAGGGTCTTCCCAAATTTTTTTGTTCAGATTTAAAAACCAATTTCATTGGATGTGAGACACAATTATTTTAACCAATATTGTCACAGATTGACTTTTATTTTTTATTTTATTTTTTAACGTACCGCGCGCGCCTTCTTTACAGCATTAATTAAATTTTATTGGTTTGTTCTAATAGAAGGGTGATTGGAAAAAACCCTGGCCAAAAATTTTCCAATGTAATCAATTCGGCTTTTCAAACTTTTGGGAAACCCCCTTTTTTTAGGAGTTACTAATTCTTTTCATATTCTAAAAAGAATTTACATTGGACATGTTCGTAATAACTTTTTTTCCCAATGTTGGGTTTTTTTACGTGGTTTTCCTTTTGATTCAAGGATTGTAGTGGGGCAATTTTTGGGTTTTAATGATGACGTTAGACCAGTGCTTTCCCCTTTCAATATTTCGATCCCCTTTTAACCCACTCACGGTTTATAAAGAATGCGGGCCCCAAACCCGGGATAGTGGAGGGGAGCGAACTGCGGTGCCGGGGGACTGGGGTTTGAATACCGGAGAAAAAAGGATGTTTGTAAAAGTATAGTGCCTTTTTCGGCATGGGGGTACTCAAAAAGGGCCCTCGAGCCGCAAGACCTCTGGGGTGGTTGGGGGGGGGAAAAAAGGTGAGAAAGCCCCCCCCACCCCCCAAAAGGGTTTTTTCCCCAAAATTTGGGGGCTAACCGAAGCAAAATTTATAATGTCACCAGGATGGTGCTCAAAGCTAATCTAACGACCGGGGTAAAGATTCTTTCCCTTGCGGTTGGGGGGCCCTATCTGATATTTTTCGGGCAGGTGGCATTAGTCACAATAAAAAAAATCTATTGGGTCAATAAAGCTTTTTTTCTTTACAAAAGGGTTACAACCTTAATTGGGGGAACCTACAAAATAAAGAGAATTAAATTTTGTATATATTGTTTTTTTAAATTAAATATTTTAAGTAAAATTTCTTTAAATTTTTACCCTTCGTGGTTTTACCACGGTTCAAAAAGACGAGGAAAGACGCCAAAGGGCCCCGAGACTTTAATAGTGTGACGTTAATATTCACCCTTCCGGAAAAACCGGCGTATTTAAAGCGCACTTTTTAAAACAAAAAATTTTTTTCCAAAAAATTTCGGGGGGGAGGGTATAAGCCAGTATAAAATGAGGAAACTTAAAAAAAAAGGGGAAAGATAAGAATAGAAAAAAATTTGACTTTACATACATCGAAATACTGTTTTTTTTAAAAAAAAATAGCATACCCCGGGAAATTAAAAAATTGCAGTTCAAGGGAAATACACTATTTTTTTTTTTGAAAGTTGAAATAATACTTCAAAAAATTTATTTAAAAAACATAACAGTATTGCGTACGTACATTTCAAGTTTTTTCGTAAAAAGGGGGCGTTATACGTGAATATACCTAAAATTAAAAAATTTTCCCAGGTTGAAAGTATAGGTCGCGTTATACGGCGGGGGGTTATACGCCGGATTTACGGTACTCATTTAAACACACACATTACACTACTTTTCCTGTTTACATTCTGCAAATGTATTATATCAGTGTAAATGTGTATTTAATTTTTTTATGATGAATGAATGTATTTTGCTTTGCCTCCTTTCAGTAAATTAATATTTTGTTTTTTATAAAATATTGTTTACTTTCGACTTTTTGACAACCTCGCGCCTTCCACGTAGGGTTATCACACCCCCACATCTAGGGCTCACACCCCTTAGTTTGAGAATCACTGTATTAATTCGCATTGTCTGGAACGTTATCTTTTTCAACATGCATTTAACTATTATCTATCATTATAGTATAGTTAATCTTTAAATGTTTCTTATTACTTTATCTAAATTTTATCATTAATATTTTAATTTAATCTGTTCCTATATGTATATTTCTTATTCATCGTTAATTAAATAAATCTAGGATTAGTTTCTGGCAGAAAATAGTTTTGCCTTTCAAAACAATTTTTTTTTTAAATTTAATTTCCTCAGTTGAGGAACTTATTAGAAAATTCTACTTCAATCAAGCCAATTCGGTAACAAAACCACATTTACAATAAATATTAGTTTAAAAAACTAAAAAAAAAACCACCCTTTTATAGTTTATTGAAAACAGAAATTGCTGACGCATTCCACCCTTTTTCACATAAAGAGCACTTTTTGTTTGTTTGTTATATTTGTTTTAACTATGAGAGAGCGCTTACGCTTTAAGGTTGCAACTCAATCTTTTAGTCACCAAATCTGGAAATGGGAAATTGTTAATCCTGATGAACTTTTGATCAAAACAATATAACAAAATTATTAAATTCTTGTATTTTCGTCGGTCCTTCCCCAGTGTGCAAAATTTCCAATTAATTTGACCTTTTGAAGTGGGTATAAATCGAATACAAAGATTCAGTTACATACAGGTGAATCTAATAAAAGCGTGTTAAAAATAACATTAATTAAAAAATATGTAAAAAAACTATATTTTACTAGCAGCATGCCCCGGCGTTGCACGGGCTTCTTCACGTGTGTAACTTGTCGCCTTGGAAATTTCCCTTTTCCCTCTCAGTGTCAGCACTTCTTTGTGTCCATGTGATTTCTGTATTAATGTAATTAAAAATCTCTTTTTCGAAGTTTCTTGCACCTCTTTATCCCATCGAACGGTTCTGTTTACTTTGTATTTAGCCCGGCGTTGCACGGGCTTTTTTCGTGGGTATAACTTTATGCCCGTGGAAATTTTCCCTTTCTCTCTGGACGCATGTAGTCCTAGGTGTGGTGTCATGCGCGTTGTGAGTAATTTCTATATTTTGTCATTTAAATTCACTTTTCCGAAATTTCTTCCTCTTCTTTTTTTGTTTGACAGGCTTTTCATCGTCAGTTTGCTTTATCCATTTTTTTTTTCTTCCTCCTTTTGTTTATCCCGGCGTTGTGTGCACGGGCGTTTTCAAGCATAAAACTCTTTTTTTTTCCCAGGAAAAGATCTTTTTATTTTCAAATTTCCATTTTCGATTAATAATTTATAAAGCTATAATCCAGTTTTATCCACAAGAAAACCAACAATCTGCGAATTTATTATTAAATAATTAATTTTGTAATAAATAACAAAAACAATACAGCTTTATTTTTGTAAAACAAATTATTAATTTATATCCATTTTTGTTGAATAATGAATCAAAGAATTTTCTTTAGCTATTGAAACGTCTCCTTTTTTTTTAGGTTTTTTTAAATTTCGCAAACCGTTTTTATTTATGTAAGGTGATTTTCGAAAGAAAAAAAAACTAAAGGGCCCGGCCCAAGATGGGAGGATTCAAAAAAATCAGGCCCCTTTTAATATTTTAAATTACAATTACTTGAAAAAAATTTTAATTAAAAAACGATAAAAACAAAATCGTCTGCGGTTTTGAAACAATGAAGCCCCGGTGGGGCCAGTTTGGTGGAAATTGTTTTTGACGCCAACTTACGTCTTTTTTTTAAACAATAATGTTTTACAACAATGCAGGTAAATTTTGGGAAGTTTTTAAAGTTTTTAACTTAAACTTTTCAACTAATTGAAATATCGGAATAAAAAAGGTCAAAACGGTTTCCCCTCGAATCTTTCCCCCACTTTTGCTATTTGGGAGTTTCTGCGTGGTGCGGTTCTGAAAAAAAGCAAATAAGTTTATGATAATATACGTTTTTTTATCTACGAAATTTTTTTAGTGTTGAATAGCCCCGGGGTTTCACGGGCTTCTTCAAGTTTGGCTTTTGCCCTTGGGGAAAATTCTCCCCCCTTTTTAGCCTTTTCGTTTGTGGGATTTCAAACAAGCCATTGAATTTTTTTTAAACTTCCACCCCTTTTTCCCCCTCGGACGGGGCTGTATCCTTTCCCTTAGTCCATATTGCAGGCTTTTTTTCCCTGAATATAACTTTTCCCTATGTAAAAAATTTTCCCCTTTTTCTTTTTCGGGAGCCAGTATTTTGGGTGGGGTGTATGCTCGATAGTAGATAGACATATTGGGAAAGACAGGGGGTTTTGGCATTCACATCCGATACTTGGTAAACCAACCAAAGCGTAAAAAAGATTTGCTCAACCAGCTCAGTAAAACCTTCAAAACTCAGTGCTTCTCAAACTTTCAATAAACGCGCCCCATATTCAATCATTTTTTTCATCCCCCCTCCAAACAATAACAATGTATTGAATTCAATAATACTATACTTTGACGTTAAAGCTAAAACGGTTTAAAACCCCTTTTATCCCACCGACGTATAAAAACTGCTCACCCAAAGCATTAATTTTGTATATGTATAAAACCGGTTTGAATATGTCTTTTCTATGCAGGGCTATCCAAAAAATAATTTGTAGGTTTTGAACTTAAAAAACCCTTGATAATGTTTGCGAAGGATTTATTTATTTCAGGGGTTTTTTATTTTTTTCTTTTCACTCCCTCAAAAATCCTCAAAATACCCCTGTCTACGTGGAAAACGGGGCATTGGGGGCGAACGAACAACCGGCAGTTAAATGTTTTCCGTACAAATTATCAAGATAAGTTTTAAACCCTTTTGAACTCGGCTTTTTCGAGGCAAAATTTCTTCCATTCGGCGCTTTCGGCGAGAAGGAAATTTCTTTCCCCACTGGAAGTCCTGCACCTTTTTTCCCACATGTGGTATTGTTAAAATTTTCACACTTTACAAAGGAAAGGGGAAGGGTTCCAATTTTTAGTCGGGGGTTTTTCAGGAAAGGAAAAGAATATTTCCCATTATTATATCAAAATATTTTTTTTCCTTTCAAACTCATGGTCCCCATTTTGAATTAAAAAGGCTTGCAAATTTTCAAATGCATATCTTTGTTGTTTTTCCGTCTTTTTAAGAAATTCTGAAATTAAAATAGATATATTTCAGTTTGAGGTTAAAATTTTCCCGGGAAATTTTTTAGAGTAAATTTATATGAACTGTTGAACAGTAATCATCACACATATAAATAAAATTTTTATATTTATTATTTTTATTTCTTTCAATGGCAATGTTTTCAGGATTCTCTGATTGTTTAAAATGATTTACTATGAAACAAGGTTTTTATTGTATTCATTTTTTTTTAGTATGAGAAAACTATTATAGAAATTTTAAAAAAAAAGGGGCCTTACATAATAATCATTTGTATTGTAAAATGTTTTAAAAAAATTTTTTGTTCTCAATTTTGTAAAATATTTTCAGTTCAAAAAAAAAGTTAAATAATCATTTAGGTTAAATACTAAGATATTTTTTAGAGTTGTATTACGTAAATTTTTTAAAAAAGTTGACAATCATATCTATTACTAAAATTTTGCCCCAAAAAAAAATTTTTAAAAATTTTAAACCCCCCAAATATTTAATTCACAGCTTCTATAGTTAAAGCTTTTGACAAAACCCTCTGAGAGTTCAATTATAAACCGCAATAATATCGATGTTTCAATTATATATATACATATATATTTTCTGTAAACCCCCCTTTGAACACAAAAATAAGATCAAAAAATTAAGGGTGCGCTTTAAACCCCCGGGTATCGATACAAAAAATAAAAAAAGATGGGCAAAAAAAATTTTTTTTGTTTACAAAACCCCCTGTTTTTTTAAAAAAAGAAACGCCCTTTTATGAAAAGAACAGTTGTAATTTAGAAGTATACTATGTTTACAAAAGTCTGGGAAAAAAAACCCGAATAAAAATATTCAAAACATAAAACAATGTATATTTAAATTGTAGATTTCTTCGTTAAAAGGGGGTGTGCGTTATGGGGAATATATCAAAAAATTGAAAAATTTAGCGAAAGTTTGGTGGGGTTAACCTGGATTTTGTATATTTTTGTAAAATAAGTGGGTGCATTTAGTAGCAATTTTAGAACCAACTAAAGATTAGTTAAGATTATTTTAAAAATTCAAATTTAGTATAATTATTGCAGCTTATATATTCAGCTACAATAAAAAAAATCATATTAAAAAAATACCCCCTCACTTTTTCAAAATCATTCGACAAAATTTCCAGCAAAAGGGAAAAAAATTTTAAAAAAAATGAGTTGAACAATTATACTAAAACTTTTTTTTCCCTAAAATAAAACAGCTTTTTACATATTTAATTTTAAAAATAATAAAATTAATAAAAAACTTATAAAATTTTTTAAAATTGTTCGACAAAATATAAAAACTTTAAGAACAATATGTAGGCCATTTTTCTAAACTTCAACTAAATTAAGCAAAAAAAAAAATAATTGTACCCAAATATTTTGTGATCAATTAGATTTGAGTTTTAGAAAATCACAATATATAAAGGATACGGGATGAACCTCAGAAATTGATCCTCTTGCCAAACCCCACACCACACCAACTGAGGCCCCTTTGAAACTCGACAAATTTAAAATCAGTTTTAGGGGGAAAAAAATGTGTTAGTTTGTTTTAATTTTGTTTTACATTTTTTTTTTCTAAGAGAAACTTGTCTTAAACAAAAGTTTTAAGTAATGTTTTGAAATACTGTTTTTAAAAATGGTCCTATTTTTAAATTTTGCTCTTAAAAAAAACCGTTTTATTTGTATAAAAAAAGTATCAGTTTTAATATTTGAATTCTGGTGTTTTGTTTTTTTAAAGGTTTATGTGTTAAAGGGTTTTAAAAAAAGGGGTTATAATCTTCAAGCAGTTCTAGTCAAAAAAAGAGCCACATTGCATCCTTACAGAAAATGTGTATCTTTTCTGTATATTTTTTTCGCACAATATAAGCGCACCCTTTTTTTCCCTCAAATGGCCAATGAGAAAAATGTATTATCATTTTTCTTAACTTTTTTGTTTTGAACTCTGCTTTTTTTGTTTATTTTTTTTTAGAGATGTAAATTTAAAATTTATTCTAAATTCTTTTTAAACTAAATTTTAATGAAGTTTGGCATGATTTAAAAATTTGAAAACATTCAGAACACAATATCGATGAGACTAAAGAAAAATTTTTTTTTTCCATTTTCTAGTTCGTCTGGCAAAAAAATAGGTGGATATCATGCGGTTCCCCCAAATAACATATCCCATATGCCTATTGAACGCCACAATTTTTTTGGGAAATGTTAATGTTGTTTTTGCATCAGAAAAATCACCTCAATTTTTTTTTTAAACTTTTTTGTTCTTCAATGATAAAAATTTCCCTTTTGGGGGGTTTTCATATTGGTAGCATATATACCTGCCTCTTTCTTTCCCAAAACCAATGCTGTCATTCCATCACAAAACTTCAGGGAAAATCACTTTTTTCTCATTTTACAAAACCAAATCCTTTGGAAAATTTTTCTGTTAGATCGCACAGTTCCACAGGGTTAATACTTTTTCTTTTTAAAAGGTCTCAAAAAATCCCGGGGAGGAAAAGAAATTATCCATAAAGACATTATGTCCCTTTTCCTTTTTTCAGCCTTTATATCAACTTATAGCAACGATGTTGAAAGGTTTTCTTTTTTTCTTACCTGTAACCTCATACAGTAGCGCACACAGGAATTTTTCAAGGGGGGGGGGTGGGGTGGGGGTCCGGGGTGAAAGTTCACCATTTTGTATCATGTTCCTTTTTTTTCAATTTTCGGGAACAAAAACAGTAAAAACTAATTATTGAATAAATAATTAGCATTAATTAATAAAAAAATTTATTAATAACAAATATTAAATTAAAAATTTTTACTATATTCAGAATTTATAATCAATTGGAAAAAAAACAGGGGTTTTTGGGGTTTCCCGGGCCCCAGGACAATCCCCCTTTGTGCGCCACTGCTTTCAAAATCTAATTAACGTAACGAATTTTATCATTTTCAAAACCCCCCGTTTTCGTTTTTTGAATGTATTTTTTAAAAACTTTCCTTTAAATTTAATTTTAATTTCATCGAAAGATAAATTTTCTGTGGGATCAACACTTTTTAAATATTCTGTTAATCAAGCAAAAAAATTTTTATTTTTACAATCTTCGTAAGTTGGAGAATCTATATTTTTTAAACTAAGGAAAAATTAAAAAAATTTTAAAAACATTAAAACGATCGCGGGCATTACTTCTTTAAAAATGGAGTTTTTATCATATTATTAGTTGTCGAATAATCCTGTTTTCTTTTTTTTGTGTCCCACAAAAAAATTAAAAGAGAAATTTTAAAATTTCATTTGTATCGGTTGGTTTCATGAAGATTTCTTTTTGTTTATCGATGTTTTTGAAAAATCAAGTACGAAAAACATCCATTGTTTTTTCAACCAGAACTGCTAAAATTTTCCTGTGAACATCGGGGTTTAAAAAAAAACATTTTCACTTTTTTAAATTGCTAGCATTAACTTTCAATCCCAAATTTATGAAAATGGTAATACATTTATCACTTCAGAGCCTTTACCTCTTTTCCTTTTGAATGTTTCAACTTTTTTGATCAAAATTGCTGATACCCTCTAAATCACCCAATTTTCGAAAATACTATTTTTGAATTCATCTTCATTCTCCGAATCACTATCGTCAAAATTTTCTTTTTTTAAATCTTTTTAAAAAAATTTCAACACGATTTGTGTGAGAAATTTTTTAGGATTTTAAAAAAATAGAAGAAACAGCAAAAAAAAAAAAAAAAAAGTCTTTTCTCAGAAAAAAGTAGTCATCGAATGAAGTATTTTTTTTAACGAAGTCGAAAAAATTTTTAAATGTCGCCAAGATAGGAAAGCTTTAAAAAGTTGGGGAAAAATAACCCCCCCCCAATTGTGACAGTAGGCGGGCGGGGAAAGTGGGGTTTTGGAAAAAAAGGGGAAAAAGGGTTCTAGAAAAAACCGGGACACAGTCGTACCGCCGATTTAACGCCTTTTTTGGTAACGTATGTACCAGCCGATTTATAAAAGGGTTTAAAACACACAAGCCAATGCGGTCATGATAATTATCAAATTTGTTCTTAACGTTTTTTAAGTTAATAATAATATATATATACATTGACAGTACGATACATTTATAATGTATTATACAGTGTAAATGTGTATTCTACATTTTATTACATCATGTATTTTGTTTGTTTACTTTCAGTAAATTAAAAATTTTTTTAAATAATCATTTTTTGGACTTCTTTTACGCCCCCCCCTTTGTGACTATCACATTTTAAAAGGAGGGCGCCCCCCCACAAAACCCCCGGGGCTAGCTATGCATTAGGCTCTACTTTCGGCATCATACCCAGAAAAAATACAAAAAAGAAATAGGTATGGTTGCTAATATCTAAATACTTAACTGCTGCTAGTCATAAGATTAGATTAGGTTAGTGTCTCTAAGTCCACAAAGGCAGTGTTTCCCAAATTTTTATCGCCGGGGACCAGTAAACTTGGGAGGGCTGTGGTACCCGGGTAAATGTATGGATCATGACAGGCATCCCTGAGTTCGCCCCCGACCCAAATCCCGTCGTGGGCAGCGATGCACGTTTAAAACTTCAGCCCGAAAATCCTCCCCTTGGTGTGGTATGGTAATTAGGAGGGGATGCCAGCCGGTGCGTCCACATCACTTGACCATGGTTCAAAATGCGTGGCCCGTCGCTAAAGGCCCTCGTGTAGCTGAACAGCGCGGTTAATATTCACTCACCACTCACCCAGTCAACCCTTGATAATTTTTCCGAGGCCCGCTGAGGGGGAAAGGGCGTTGATTGTTTATTTTTGACTGTTTTTTTTTTAATAATTTTATTTTAATTTGTGTGTATTTAAACTTCCTTCAGAATAAAAATATAGCTACACCAAAAAAGAATATAAATTGATTTTTGAGCCAAACCAAGAAAATATACAGTAAAAAAAAATGGCAATAATTTTAAGTTTGTTTTGTGGACCAGTAGTATTTTATCCAGGGCTGGTACCGGTCCCGGGGGTGGTTGGAGCCACTGTGCAAAGGAGCGTTCGATCCATATTTTAATCATTTGTGATTACGCGCTTAACTTGATTTCCCGATATTTTTTTATTAACAAACAAAAAAATCAATTAATTGTAATTATTTTTCGGTGTTTCGTATTGTATACACAGGGAATTAAGTTTAACACGAAAACGTTTATAACGAAATATCGGTAAGCACTATATAATATCACGGTCCCGACAAGCTACTGTATATTTTCATGTTTGTTTCTTTTAACACGAAACGAAAATCGCTTATCCCGGGCCCTTTCGGGTGAACAATATCGAATACCCTTTAAAGTAACGAAACCATTTATGCAACAAAACATTTTGGAGTTTGTTAAAAACCCAAAAAATACCGTTGATGCAGATTTCGGAAAGGAAAATAAAATGAACAGAGTAGATCGCGTGTTCCATAGTTACCCGAGATGGGGAACATCATGAAAAGTATGTAAAGTTATTTAGACGCACATTCCAATGCCGAAATGAATAACAAAATGGACGACATCGATCAATTTGTCGACAGTTTGATGCTGAACAAAATAATACAAAGAAAAATATCAGATCATTTCCCCAAAACTCAATATATGCTTTGTTTAAAAAAACTTGAACATTTGTATTAAATATTCAGTTCTTGTGAATGTTTTAATTTCATTGATTTTTTTTTTGAAATACTTGCGCATAAACGTATGCATACAAATTAAATGTACTGTAATAAGCTTAATTTTGTTGAATACATTATTTTCTTTTTTTATCATTTTACACGAAAAAATATTTCAGTCCGCTCTGTTTCATGTTAACCTATTTTCACTGAATCTATTTTCATATAGGTTATAGATCCCGATTGACGACTTTTCAACCCTTTAAAATGGCTAGTCAGACTTTTGGGGAGAATGTTATATTATTTTGCATATTTGATAATTTTGGACACATATAGATCCGTATTAGAACACCTGTTAAATAATAATACGATTTGAAATACGTCAGACAGAAAACTAATTTCAGATAGAAGCAATATTTACATTTTGTGAATAATAAATTTTAATGTGCATTTTTGTTTTATTTAAAAAATATATATATCATGCTTTGAAACGTAAGCCATATTGCACAGATTAAATCAAAAATCAGTTACGTTTTCTCCAACTCAATACTAAAATAGGTATTAAAAAAATATATATATCATGCTTTGAAACGTAATCCATATTGCACAGATTAAATCAAAAATCAAAAATCAGTTACGTTTTCTCCAACTCAATACTAAAAAAGTTAATGTTATAATAAAAAATAATTGATAATTGATAAAAAGATTAATTTGCTTTTCAAAAGTAATCCTTCTCGAATTTAAATAAGTTTTCAATGTAGAATTGCAAGACATTATTACATCATTCAATTGTCAAAATGATTATTATCTATTATGACATGATAAAACCAATATCAATTATTATCATTATTATTTAACTCCATTTAAAAAAAAAAACAGTTAATATTGGGAACCATTTTTTTGACCTTCCCTTCAAAAGGC
>BMAV01013529.1:76112-87703 GCA_019973955.1 Trichonephila inaurata madagascariensis | reverse complement strand
ATATTATCTTCAGAACATTCTCCCCCCCTTTTTTTTTTTTTTTTTTTTTTTTTTGAGAATTTTAAAGTTAGGTGACATTATTTTCTCAAACCCTAACTCAAACTGCGTTATTTTAGCTAAATCATCAAAGCTTTTTTGCTGAATGTGCGGCTACGATTAAAGGAAATAACTGTAAAGCTGTAAAATTTTTGGTCATGGTACCTAATGATGTGATGGAGGGTGTCAACAAAAGTGTTTTTTAAATGAAAATGTTCCAGAAATAAAAAAAAATGGGTTTGATTGTTATGGATACAAAGAAACAAGTGTTGCACAATTTTGGAAGCTTCTCCAAAAGGGTCACCTTTTGAAGAACTTTCCTACGGTAATATGTTATACAGTGAAATACGTTTAACGCGAAAACGATTAAGACGAAATATCGGTTTACACGAAATAATACCATGGTCCTGACAAACTACTATTTATTTTTTTGTTCTTTTAACACGAAAAGATTTCTCCTGATATTGAAACTGAGCCGACGCTTAACGAAATGTTTGAGAAAGTTTCTGTATTATTGGACTGTCCTGCTGTATCATCGGTAGAATTGAAGCAAAATACATTCTGACATAATAAAAAATAAAATACACATTTACATTGATATAATATACTTATAAATGTATCAGTATTGCATGTTATAATTTATAATTAATTTAACAATAGTATGTTAAGAACAAGTTTAATAATAACCAGTGACCTCATGGGCTTGCATCATATAAAATTATATACAAAAATTAACACTTATCTTAATAATTTGTACCATTTATAAATAATTCTTTCACTGCCGATTCGAAGTTAACACGATTCTCTCCCCAATGCCTCCGTTTTCCAAGTAAGCGCGCGCAGATGACTGTATTGGGGGGGGGGGGAGAACTAAAAGAAATCCTCTGGAATAAATAAATCCTTGACAAACACTGTAAAGTTCATTTTATTGCATTCCAAAGCCTTCGGAATAATTTTATGGATAGAACTGCACAGAAAAGATCGTACTTCGGAAAGACGAATGTATACGCTAGGGGCAATTAACGCTTTGGCTGAGAGAGACATTTATATACGTCAGTAGTATTTAAGAGGTTAAAGTCCTATTGTAGCCTTAGCCTCAAATTGCTGTATTATTGAATTTAATACATTGCTGTTATACGGAGGGCACGTGATGAAAATTATGATTGAATATTGGGTCTCAAATATTGAAGTTTGAGAAGCACTGTGTTAAGTTATTTTCGCTGCATTTTTCTTTTTATGGTGTAACGTCGTGAGTAGATAACAAACACAGAAAACTTGTCACAGCCTCATTTTAAATTTAAAACAGTATTTATTTGCTTCATAGGATACTAAATATGAAGTAATAAAGTCCAATAAATATGCCAAGCCGGTGTAGACAGTCTATCTCACGGGAGTTCAATCCCTTTTCCTGAAAGGCACTCGCTCATCTCTCAACGCCACCGGCGTTCCTCGTTTCTTATTTCTTTTCGTTCCTCTCCAATCCCTTTACTCTCAGGGCTCCTCTCCAGTTTTCTCCATCCAGGGCTCTCTTCTCGTCTCCTAAGAAAACCCCTTTTAAACACCAGGGGCGGGTCCACAACACGCCCCTCGTCTCTTCTCATTGGCAGGCCAAAAAAAGTCTGCCCTCGTCCCCGGGCCACATTCGTGTACTATTTGTGCGGCAAACATAAACACATTCCTGGTCTGTCTGGAAACTAAGGGCGCCATAATTCTTATCTAACTTCTGAACACCCTTATCTATCACACCACCTGGGTTCTATCATCCCATTCTCTCGACACCGGCCGAGGCGACAGGATTCTTTCATACAGGCTTCGCCTATTGTCAATGGGGTTCCGGCTTTCTTTGACCATTATAACTCCTAGATCGGATGATCGGCGTTTGCCCGAGGTCAGACAATAAACAATGACCTCACGGCCACGTGCACCTGTCACTCCACATGCACTTGTCACTCACACCTGTTCGGAGCCAAAAAAATTAGAATGAATGGAGGGTGAGGTTCACCCCAATCGAAGACGTCACAATGGACATCGTTTTCTTGAACCCCGATTAAAACAAACTCCGTTAATTTAAATCTTTATCGCCCGATTTGGGACTGCGATTGAGTGAACGGCTATGTAAGATAACATTAGTGAAAAAAAATCACTGTTAAACTGTGAAATTTGTGGTCACCGAAACTAATGATGTGATGGAGGGTGTCAGTTTTCAACACTCTCAAATATATGCTAGTCATCACTGAACCAAATTGTATGCATTTTTTTCTATTTTATTTTTCCTTCAACTGATATGACCCTTACCCCACCTCCTCCTCCGTTTTTTCATCACGTGCCCGCTTGACGTTGACTTTCGAGACACCCTGTATGTTCCATTTTTCAGACCGGCGAAATGCATTTTCTCAACATATCGTAAAAAATACAACTGCCGAACGTAATATGTTTCACACAAGATCAAGATATGCAGACAGTCTTATTCTGACATGACAAAATACAAAAATAACACGAAATCTGAAAAAAAAGATATTTATGTAAGGTTTCCCGAGTTTTCTAATTCTTCCTTTTATCTCATTTCAGTGTCCAAACTATCCACTGAATGAGAAGCACAAATGATGAATAAATTGTTTGCTTCTGTTGTTTGTTTTAGAGTTCTATACGAATCAGATTAGGTTACCAATACGGTATCAGATAACTGTATTTGTAGCTGTTGCCCTTGGAAACGATTATCAACGGGTACGGTTCATTAGTGTTAAGTCCAAGAGTTCCTTACGCGAAACATTACGTTCGATTGTTTTTCTAGGTGATACGTTCATAGTTCTTTAGTGATACGCGATTAATCGGTGTTATTAGTTTTAGAGTAATAACTTACGCTAGAAAATTTCAAAAATAAGGAAAGAAGGGTATTTTTTCATCTTGCCGGACCACTTCTCGCCAAGCAGACTTTTTATTGGCGACATCACATAATATACATATAAAAAATGTTAATGTATTAGGAAAAAGACGTTACTGAGATAAGAAAAGGCCGCGTCTTGTTTTGAAAATGTGGTGATAAAAGGTTACTAGCTGGAATATCGCTGGGCGTTGGTGGTATCATTATTGGCGATTTTATCGCCTGCGCTGGAGAAATGGAAAAACACCAAAAGCAGTTTTAGAATATTCTGGCTCACTTTTAAAATGGATGTAGCATAACTTGGAAGATAGAAAAGGACGCACATGATGTTAGAATCAACTGTAGAAAAAAAAAACCCGGTACTTACGTATTATCTCAACAATCGCCAACTCTATTTATAACTCGCCAAGTTGGAAACCCCGATTTCCTATACGTCGTACACGCTGCATTGGCAACCATGTGCTTCGTTTCGTATAATGTCGCCAATAGGATGCGATAATACGTTAAGTACCAGCATTTTTTATAACAAAATGGGATTCAAAGGAAAAAATTACTAGTGCAAACACAAGACAACCGAAGCAATTGCAATGGACTTTGAATTAAGGTCACATTGTAAAGCAACTATAGAGAAGTTGTGACGGGCTCACTCATCTTTTCATTAACATATCCTTTGGGTTATTTTGAGGCCAGGATTAATGGCAACTCTTTTCCAACCAGAACCCAAGAAGTTAAACGTGAATATAAGATGCAAATTAGATAGCTTTTAAATATCAGAAGTTTCAGTAAGTGAGATGGCAATTTGGGGAAAGTTATGTTAGAGAGTGATACGATTGTGAAGTGACAGCCAACAGACGTTATCCCGAAGATAGAGCCATTAGGTCAAGGTGCATACCATTGCACTCGAGTAAAGACGCAACTCCCTTATAATTAGTTCGGTGATTGGATCAAGGTAGGATTGACTATTTAATATTAGGACGTGATATTATTGGAATTGAGATTAGGCGGATTAGATATTGATAGTGGTCCGAGTTACATTAGTTTGATATTATTGATATTGTGTGTTTTGTCATTGTAGATTCTCTCACATATATTATTATCTAATCTGTTAAAGGTTTAAGTACTGAATGTCTTAAAAAAGTTAAATTAAGATCAATGGAATCTTCTAGTTCTTTCATTAATCCTACACCTCTAGCTCATGTAGATAATCAAGGAGAAGGGCACGGTTCAAGTGTAGTATAGGGGGGCCACTTGGCGCAGTCCATTTTTTTGGCGACTAAAAGTGTTCGCCAAGGTACTTTTTTCGGAATTATTTATTATTTATTTTATAATGAATTCGATATCTCACCATAACATGAAGATAAAAATCGCCAAATCCAAAGAAAAATAGCCAAATCCGAAGTGGCCCCCCTATACTACACTTGAACCGAAGGGCACCTAGGGGGCAATTTCACAAAGTAAAAATCAAATAGAAATCAAGGTAAATCATATTTTAATGCACTGCTAGGCAGTGATTATTGAAATCATGCCAAAATGGCGATAAGTAGAGTGGCCAGAGATTACAGAACACTAATTCATTAGTTTTGAGCATAAATAGAAGGATATCGTTTGGCGTCAAAAATAAAAAGGCGCCAAGGAGTGAAGTAAAATAGGATTCAGCCAAACCAATTATATTTTCATCTCATTTCAGAATGTCATACTTGAATTGATACATCAAAAAAATTACTGGTTTTCTACGATAATTATGAAATAAGTGAAATAAAATAATGCATTGAAAAACAGTCGCGCGTGGAGAATTATATTCTTAAGAAAGATAAACGATATTTTTAAGTGATTTCCTGCTGTCAGAAAATTATTAACCTATAAGAAACAGTGAATCCTAGAAAACATAATACTTTTTTTAACCATGTGTTTAAAATCCCAATTCTGAGTAATGTTTTCCCCCTCCCCCTTCATTTTTTGCTTTTTAGAGTAGATTATTTTATTGAAACATCAAGAATTCAGAAGCGTCCAAAAGAAAACACCTGTTTTGCTATCACTGGGAATCTTTCTTTTTTTAAAGAAGAAATCATTTTCCTATCTGTAACAATTATTATTTCAAAGAATTTCAAAATGAAACGGCAAATCCATATTCCAGTAAGTTTTCTCAGATTTCGCATATGTTTTCCTACAATCTGCAAACTCATACTTACGCATTATCGCAATCGTATTGGCGACATTATATGAAATGAAGCACATGGTTGCCGATTCAGTGCGTACGACACGTACGAAATCGGTGTTGCCAACTTGGCGAGTAATCTTGAACATTGCCATTGATCCGATAATACATAAGTACCAAACTGATCAATATCCATATAGAGATCAGGGAATTTTCTGTTTTGCTTTGATTACTTTTGAATTGTAAATTGAGTACTCTTTTCCATTTCAGTGACGCAAATTTCGCCAAGCAGACATTATTGGCGAAAACACACAATATACACATAAAAAATGTTTAAAGTGCTAATGAATGTTAGTTAATGTTAGAAAAGAAAAATTAGTGCTACTTATGTGTTATCGCAACCTATTGGGGACATTGTATGAAACAAATCACATGATAGCCAATTCAGCGCATACGACACATTCAAAATTGGGGTTGCCAACATGGCGAGTTATCTTGAATGTTAGCGATTGTAGAGATAATATGTAAGTACCAAATTCGTTACTCTGATAAGAAAAAGCCACGACTGTTTTGAAAATTTATTGGCAAACGGTTACCAGCCTGGAATATTCCATTTGGTGTCGGTTGAATTATTTTTGGCGACTTTATCGCCTGCCCCGGCAAAATGGAAAAGTACCGTAAATACTTGTATGTGTTATGTATAAATAGAAAATACACGAATAGAAAGAGAATACTTTCAACATAGATGTTGATGGTTTCAAAAAATGAAATTTAAGTACCATAAAATTGCTATAAATATTAAATTATATAAAATACTTTCATATTTTGATACTTATTGGTTACGGGGACCATGAAGCCAAACGCATACAAAGCATGCCAAACTTTGACATATTCCGGTTGCTAGTAGTATTATCAATCGAGCGCTGTTTTTAATGTTGTGGTATTCCGGTTGTTAGAAAAATAGGTGGAGGAATTCGGAACTAATTTGTTATCAGTACGCTAGCAGCCAAACGCCTTTTGGCTCGGTTTTGAAATTGCACCAAATAAGATTTTAGCACCCAGTAGTTTTCAATATAAGATGGTGGCCTAACACTAAGAATTCGGCATGAAAATAATCAATAAAAATGGCTTCTACATATATCCCTGATAAGAGTGCTTAACACAGAAAAATTACATAGATTTTAAAAGAAGTAAAAAAAAAATAATAAATAAACCAGAATTTACATACTTTTTTGTGGAAAACAACTTGGAAAAATATGAGTATCAGGATTTTAAAAAAATAGAATATAAAAAATTTAGAAATTCGGAAAAAAAAAATGGAATTTAAAGATTATCTAATTTTTTTTATCCTGTCTGTAAACAATTTCCATCTCGCTGCTAAGTTTCTCATACTTCATGACGGCCGAAGTGAGAGGAATTTTAATTAAGAATGAGAAGAAATAAAAAATAAATAAATAAAAGGAAAAAAAATCGCTCTTTTGAAACAATTTAAACAAAAAGTGCGAATACGGCAATTTTTTCTGTTCAGAAAAAATGAAAGTAAGGCTCTCATATTTTTTTTTTAAAAGTGTAGTATTTTCCAATAATGTTCGGAATATCCATGTTTGAAAAAAGAGACAGATGACGAACGCTTCAATCTACACAATGTAAGGTGCATAAATGGTTAAATTTGTAAAAGAAAACGAATTAAAATCGTTTGAAATTAACTCGGCTTATCGCCATAAAGATAAACCAATAAGAATTAACTATAATATATTTGATAATGACGACAACCTCAGTATAAAACTATGGAAATTAAGTTAACCATATTATAGTGTCATCACCCAAATTGGTGAATGTCAACAACAACTTGGAGCGTAGTGTACTGATACCAAATATTATTCGAATATTATTCGAATTTAGTGTTATTTTCTTTCTGTTGTTCTGTTATTAATTATAAAAAAAACTACGAATCAAAGACGGCAGCACGTAAAAAATGCATCAAATTCTGAATTATACAGGTTGTTTGGTACTTCCGAACTATACTGTCGACCATTTTAGCCAAATCAAAAGACGTCACCAAATCAAAAAATGTCACTAAATGTTGTTGTTATAATTATACATGAACATGCATGGGAAAAAACGGTTTTCCCTTATTGGCTGCATTTTGTGATACCTGAAAACATATTTTGATTTAACGAAATTGTTCGACTGTGTAATACATAAGTACCGTTTGTTGTTGTCTTCTTGTCCATGCAGTGAAAACAAATGGCGCCGAAGGCGTCCAAAATGGCCCTTGCTATGTCGAAAACATTTGGTGAATAAAACAGTTGTACCGATTGTTAATATAAATAGATGAAGTCGATAAAACTCCATTACATTTTAACTTTTTGCCACTGTGTCTGTAGTGAATTTATCATATCCGGTATAATGCCACCAACGTTCGTGTTGGCGAGGACTCGGAAAAGCAGCCGCCAACTAATGGTCCCTATAACCGGTAAATAGCAATTTTCAGTTACAGTAGAAAGTTGTTTATCCGAACGTTTATTATCCGGAGCGTCAAATATCCGGACCAGTTTTTTTTTTTTTTTTTTGTCAACTACATGTACTGTATATGAATACATTTTCGAACAGTACAATGTTCAACAGTTGTTTCGTGTGAGGCCGAAAGTGACGGGAAAATCCAAGGTCAGGGATATTTGGGGAATTTCAGATTTAGAAGGCGAAAAAGACTTCATTTACGACCAAAGGGAGGAGATTACCGACTTTGTCCAATTGATCCCAGGATTTCAAGAATGCGATGAAGAAGATGTAGAAACCTGGATGGCATGCGATGCAGAAGACTGTGGATTTCAAATGCTAAATGATGACGAGATTGTGACTTCCGTGCAAGAAGAATCTGACCCTGTCGACGATGAAACGGATGAAGAGGAGGACAACAACAACAACAACGAAAGTAGCAAGGGTCCATCCAATGATGACGCGTTTTCTGCGTTAGACACAGCTTTGCAGTGGTACAAACAACAATCAGAGTGCTGTCCTACTCAACTACTGCTGCTCAAGAGAATCAGAGACCTTGCAGCGAAAAAACGAAGGTGCACAAATGGTACAGCGAAAAATAAGTGATTATGTTCCACAATAAAGGTAAAATTACGACATTTTGCACCTATTTTGCTTTTACTTCAAGCACGTTTCCCGCATGTGGTGATTTTCAATATCCGTATGGTGTCTGGTTTCATATACTGCATGCATCGCTTTCGGTTATTCGAAAAATCCCAATTGATTCCAGTCCCAATTGATTCGGATAAACGACGTTCCACTGTATATTGTTTGAATTTTTGAATTGTTATCAGCAGAAATCTAGTGCTGGTATGCACTTTCTGATCCCCTGTATTTAATATATTTAAATATTTGGCAATGTTCGGTTCGCCGAGCGCAGACGAATCATCGCCAAGTATTGTTAAAAAGAAATGTTGACACCGAGAAGCATTGCCTATTGCAACCATTTTCCAACATTATCTCTCTGAACGGTTTTTAATAGTAAATTCAATAAAATTGGTGGTGTTAACAGTAAATAATAGCTAATTATATAATATTATTAATAGTAATATTTGTGCATATTTTATGTAAAAGATAGTTGCTAAGAGTATCCACTTGGCGAGATTAGTGCCCAACAAACAAATATATTGTGAATCCGCATACTTATATATTTCTCGTAATTCAACCAATAAAAATCCGCCTCCAATAACTAAATAACATACCGTTATTGCATTTGGCGAAAGTAGATGTTTGGCAAAGTTTATGTCCTGACCTTCAGTGATACAACTATTAAAACGATTTTGTTAAAAAATTGTTAGTGATTTTCAGTAAAAATAGAGAAGGGATATTAAATTAAATTCTTATAACTCTAAACTTTTATTTCTGGAAGATCAAAGATTAAAAATAGACTGAATGTGTATACGTATTCCAAGTACCGGTTCTTTTTCTTTTAAAGTTTGTATCGATATTACGAGATAATATATCAAATACACACATACAGTTCTTCAAGTGACAGCTGTCAGTATCAACGTTTTTGTTGTGTGTATTGATCTTTTTTTTTTTTTTTATTTTAAAAATTATTTTAATTTTTATATAAAAAAAAAAAAAAAAATAAAAGAAATTTTGCTTTATCAAAGATTTTAAGTATGAACTTATGTCACATTAGACCAGATGTACTCAACCTTTTTTTTAATGGGCCGCATACATATGTCAGCTATTTCACGCGGGCCGCAACATGAGGATAAATGGGGGACGAAGGAGGGGAGGAGAAATGCTTTAAGACCAAGACAACATTGGAAATTTAAAATGGGGAAAATTGATCAAAATATTAAAGCTCCTGTTTTGCTTTTTTTAATTATTATTTTTTACATTATTTTTTTTGTTACTAACACTAAATTAGATGCGTTTAAGAAACACTCCTTCACAATTTCTGCATCAGTAAACGGTTTCATTTGATTACCAGTAATATAGCAAACTTCATAGGATGTCTGTGTTACCGCGGCGATATTACCATTGATAAAACTCTTTGTTGTTGTTGCAAAGATTATTCAAGAAAGCCTATTTATCACCTCTTGAAAGAGATCTTCGAGGAAAAGTGTCCTTGAGTGATTCCCGTTTATTGGTATTTTTTAAATATAGCACTTTCGTTATAAATCAAACAAGTACTGATCCATGTTTGTTTTTCACTGCAAAATAGTCGAACTCCCAATTGTCTTGAAACGATATGTTTTCGGATATTTTCCGCTTGTAAGATATGAAAGCTAGTTAAAAATTAGTTCCATCCATAGAATTGTCGCTACTCCTCTGTTGTCTGTTATCACTAACCGTAACCGTTCCAAATAGAAAAAGAACATCAATTCGTACCTGTCATTCTAAATACTCTATTTTCATCAACTTCTATTCAAGCACAAAGTAATAACCAAGTCTACAGATCTACAGTGCAATCACGAACTATACGTTGCAACCTAATTTAAGAAAATAATCCAAATTCTATCGGAGCATAAGGCGTTGGCCAAGTCTCCAGATTTACAGTGTTATCACTGTACAGAACTGAACTGAACGCACCTGTACGACACCGACAGCAAAAAGCAAAATTGATATTCTTGATTTCTTGACAAAGAATTTCCCACCAAATATTTAATACCATGTTCCCAAATAAGTTAATTTCTCAGAGGAATGGGCCATGACCATGTCACTTAAAGAGGCTCGTTGGGCCGCAGGTTGAGTATCGCTGTATTAGACGCTACATAAAAGTTGTCTCGGTAACAGTTATCACAATTTTTAGCTAGAATCAAGCTACGACAAGTGAGAATGAGAGTCATATTAGTGTCGCACTATAATTCAACTCTAGGACGTGGCCTAATGGTCAAGGTAACGGACTCGTTCGAACCCAGTACCGCTGAAGACCCACCGTGTAGAGGAGAGTTGCACCTTGAAGCTGTCGAGAGCTAAAAAGTCCTCCCGTTGGTGTGGTATGGAAGTTAGGAGAGGGGTGCCAGCTTAGGTGTCATCCTTGTCACTTGACCATGGCTCAAAATTACGAGGTGTGTTGCCAAATGCCCTCGAGTAGCTGGATAGGGCGACGTCAATATTCACTCATTGAACATGAGTACTATTAGTGACGGATGTCATATTGTTGAACATCGGTTAAGTGACGAGGACGACATCTTATGGTTGAAATCTCATCCTTCAAACTTCAACACCACGCCAATGGGAGGACTTTAAACCACTACAGATTTAAAGTGGATCCACCCTTCTGCACGGTTAGTATTCAGTGGCACCAGGAATCAAACCCGTCACTCGACTGAAACATTATCACCTACGAGCTTTCAGTTATGATCACACGGTAACTGGTCTTCCCATTGCCCTGGTTTGGAAGTTTGGAGTGCCAGCTTAGGTGTCATCCGCGTCACTTGACTGCGCTCAGAATTGCGAGTTTTTTTCACCAATAGCCTTCGAGTGGCTTTAAAATGCGACGTTAATAAAAAAATATATATATTAAATCAGGTGGCTACTGTTCTTACAAGAGGACATTGATTGATTCATTGATTGTTAAAATCGATTTTTCATGCAACACGAGTGAGTGAGTGAATAATAGCATCACACTATTCAGCTACTTGAGGGCTTCTAGCGACGAACGTAATTTTGAATCATGGTCAAATGACGAGGATGACACTTCAGCTGGCAACCTCCTCTCCTACCATTCCACACCAACGGGAAAGCGTTTGAGACTCGACATATTTAATGTGCATCGCTCCCCTACACGGTGGGTCTTTAGTGGCACTAGGCTCGAACTTATGACATGCCTTCCACGAGTCCGTTACCTTGACCACAAGACTATCATGACCCAAGAGAGTGAACATTAACATCGCACAGAGTTCAGCTACACTAGGGCTTTTGGCGATGAACCTTGTTATTTTGAACCATGGTCTAGTGACGAGGACGACACCTGAGCTGGCATCCTCCTCTCTCCTAACCACCACACCAACGGGAGGACGTTTG
>BMAV01013529.1:20666-37493 GCA_019973955.1 Trichonephila inaurata madagascariensis | reverse complement strand
GAAAAGAACAGTAGATAAACATTTAAAGTTTTGAAAATTTGGTCATGAACTCTTGTGTCCTTTCTTATTAGAACTAGTTTTCATGTTCTGTATGACATGTACAAAATACTGATTTTAATGTCTCTGTTGTGAAGTTCTTATGCAGCTTGTATCTGATAGCGTTTGGGGAAGGGATGAACCAAGGAAAAAAATCGCTTATGGCTACATTAGATTCCAAACGTGCGATTTTATGCGTTTTTGAAGACTTAAGTCGAATCTATCGAGGCTAAATGCTCGCTTCTGCGTGGTGTGGGAAGTAAAGCAAGTTATGTGCCAACTCCGAAGTTGTCCTCGTCGCTTATCTGTAGTTTAAAAGTACGAGGTCGGTCTCGCATAACCTTAGTGTTGCTTCATAGGGCGACATTAAGCGAATTAAGGTAACCTCGGTTGAAAATAGTGATCCATAACTTATAATGCAACTCAAGACCAATCCTAGGGCGTCGGGAGCCCGTGTGCAAAGACTTAATGTGCCACCCCTCTAGACAATTTTTTTATATTTTGACTAGCGCTTAACATTGAAGTTATAAACTAATCTACCTGTATAAAAGTAAAGCATTAATATAAATGCGAATAGACACAAATAAACTTTTCTCTATTTTGTTTAATAATAGTCGTACAATTTATAAAAATTGAAAGCTTTTAATTTACCCCGAAGCATGTATTAAATTGAAACACTCTTGTCTTGTACATTATTGACCATATTTTCGTACAACTCGAAACATTTTTGAGATTTTTCTTGAGCATCTATCCACAGAGCGTCAGTGCTGCTAAACAAGAAAACCTTTTCTATTGTGGTATTGCCGGCTTTGCCACGAATATAGGAATCAAATGAAGGATGTGTAAAGAGTAGGCGTTAATGGACCAGCGTACTGTGCACTAACGTCTTATTTTTGAAACTGTGCTATCGTTTTTATAAACTATGCTATATTTCGGCCGCCGATGCACGCTCTGAGGATCGCCCCTGGTAGAGTTCAACAGCCATAACGGATGTGTAATTCCGGGAATATTTCCAAGTTTTTTTTTAAGAAGTCTCAGGGGTGTTAATTTTGTCTCGAGGGGTGAAAATATAAACGATTTTCTAACGGGTATAATTCTTTTAAATTTAAACTAAATAATTCGAACCTTTTTATGCATTATTTAGAAAGAATCGTGGCTTCAAAAAGTACAAAAGGTTTGAAATATGCTCATAATTTTAAAAAGTATAAGCGTATGAAAATTTTGTAATAAATATTAAGTAATTTTTTGTTGCGCGCGCTATTTTCTAAAATGGTTGCTGATGTATAAAACTTTATAGAATTGTAAAATGTATCATACTCTTTAAACCCTACTAATTTAAGAATAATATATATTGTATTGCAAAATATTTGAAAAATATTGAAATAAAAAAAAAAATTGTAATTTTTTTTTTTTAAATATTTATTCTATTTATATATAAAAATATTGCAGTGTAATAAGGATACATGTAACTTCATAATTCAGCTTATTGCTAGTAATTAAAGGCTACTATTTTAGAAAATAGCGTGAGCAAAGTAAAACTTAATTTTTTACAGAAATGTTTCTTATTTTCGTATGTGCTTATAATTTTTAGAACTATGATTATATTAAACATTATACACTTTTCTGAAGCCCTATTCCTTTGAAATATCTCTAATCTTTTTACACATTTATAAACTTAAAAATTATATCCGTGTGTTTGAAAATTGTTATATTTTCAGCCCTCTAGAGAAATTTAACACCCCTGAGACCCCCTTGATTTTTCTAAAGAGTATAAATGTTGAGATATTGCAACACGAGTAAAACCAGTTGAAACTTGAGGCGCAATTAAAACGTCAAATTCGTTCTCTGCCAGCCTCTCTAGAAACCTTGACTAATATGGTTTTAACAAAATAAAATTACGATGTACGAACACACCTGAAGGAAGTAATTATATGCATCCAAGATTCTCATTGAATACATTAAACCCGGTAGACTACTGAAATGTGCTGTCTGAGGCTATTTTGTAATCTTGGAGGGTTATTTTTTCAAAAATTTGTGCATAATTTGTAAGGAACGGGTTATGGGCGTGACTTCAATTTGAAGTGCAAGGGGTAAAGCTCATGACTGGATCGCATTTTGCTCTTCAGAGTAACGTGACATTCTGGTTCTTTTATTTACTACAGGCTAATTTGAAGAAATTCAAATGTTAAAAGTTCTTGCCTCGAATTTACTCTGTAGCTAATGTTGGTCCCTTCTGGTTAAATGTCTCAATATTTCTCGATCCCTATTTTTTTCACTCGGCACTTTTAAATTGCCATAAATTCGCATTTTTTTTTCAGTGTTAAACTCTATAATTACGGGAAATTCCCTCTGAATATAAAATGCCCTTAATAGGTAGGTGACAAATCTCTTCATCTAAACGGAAAGAGTATTGCGGAGACTGAATTGTAAATTTTAAGCCAGTCAATACACAATGCTAGAGCATTCTTTTTCTAAATGCTTCCAAAGCTTTTGTGGTATCTCTTAACATTTGACTGGTAGCCTAGTGCTCATGGTCACGGACTAGTAACCACCGTTGAGTCAAGGGCTCGAGTCTAATTGCTTCTGAAGACCCACCGTGCAGAGAGGCTGATGCAAGTTAATTATCATGAAAGACCTCGCGATGGCGTGGAAGTTAGAGTGGTATGCTGGCTGGAATGTTGTGCTTGTCACTTGGCCTTGGTTCAAAACTACGAACATGCATAAACATACGAAAACTCCTCCCCCCTCTCCGCTGCTGAAGAGAAACCAGCATAACAGCACAAGAATCCCTAAAATGCAAGAAAGAATCTTTGGTTTCCATTTAAAACAAATGCCGATACAGAGCTTTCGTGTAAATTTGTATAAGCAAATTTCATGTAGCTAAGTATTTATGCCTTAGTTTCATTCCTGGGGAATATATTTCTAGTGAGGGGTGGGGGAATATATCCTTGTGTACTCTTGTGATTGTGTTGCATGTCGGCAAACAAAATATTGGTTAAGGTATCAGACTACTTGCGACAACTTTTTTCCCAGTTTTTTGAAAAAATAAAGATATAGAGGTTTTTGTGATTTTTAGATTTAATATATTTTAAGGAAAAATTCTTAAAATTGAAAACGGAATTATTTTTTATTATTTAAAGGGGAAGAAACTGTACAAAAAATTACCTAAACGGGGCCCGCTCTGTACAAAAATGTTTTGAAGAAATTTTCTATTTTGATGTGTTACTTTGTTATCCTGAAGGTCATTTCAAACATAAATAATAGATATTTTAATTTTCATAAAAACTAGAGCACTATCTTAGTGATGAAATTGCTTTAAAAAAAACGGTGATTGTATTCACAAAGGAGTGTAGATTCTGAAATAAAAAAAAAACGGATTGATAAATCTGAAGATCAAAACACTTCTACAGTAAAACAAAACATTCGCAAAAAATTTCATCAATTATTTTCAAAACATTTTGAGCAATCGTTCTCCCCGTTTGAGTTTTTCGAAAGAAAAAATACATTCTAAAGTTCAACATCTTGTGTAAAGTTATGGCAACTTTTATTAAAACTTGTAGTTTTTGTTCTAGTGAATGGAAAATAAAAAAGCTTGGTATTTTTATTAAGCTAGTAAGATGACCTATAAAATAAAATCATAAAAAAAAGTCAGTTTTTTTAAGAAAATCATGGTTTTAGAGAGAGGGTAGTCGGAATACCTTAAGTGCCAGCAATAGTTTCATATTATGACTTAAAAAAACTTTTTTTTTGCAGGTTATAGTAGAGAAGTCGGACAGAGAGAAAGTTCTCCCGTATCTTGATCGTGTCAAGTTTCTAGTACCCTTAGACATGACCATGTCTCAGTTTGTTGGCATTGTCAGGTAAATATAAAATCGTTGTCTATATAACTTCACTCGAAATTCAAAATGGATCTAAATTCTACATAGAAGCATCTGTTTCACATACATAATCTAAATAACCGTATCAAATTTTCATCGAAGGCATTTCTAACCTTGACGAATACATTATTCAAAATCCCATCTTGGAACTTGTGACGATAAAATCATTTGCTTATAACTGGGAGGTTTCTTGCAAATCGTAATAATGGTATGGTATTAGTGATTAAACCATGATTAAAGTATAAATGAGATAATTTTACATCCATTTCAGAAGGCTAAAATATTAAACATCTTTATTACGTTCACGTCGTTTATTTTCCAAGCTTGTTCTACTGTTTCTAAGGAAACTAACATTAACGCTAGATTGCCCCAGAGGAAGCCATTTTGACTGCTTTTTAATTTAAATTGGAAAAAAAATCCGATCCTTTTTTATGCGATTTTATTTTTGTCCGACCGCATAAAAAAAATAATTCTGAAGTATTTCGACGAATTGGCTTGCTTATATGTAAGAATTCATGAAGTTTTCGAACATTTTTTGTGCGGTTATTTTTATGCGGTTTTTATCAACTGCACAAAAACAAGTTCAACTTTATATTTTTTCAAGTGAAGTACATTTTTTTATTAATATTTACTAATAACTTGTTATGACTGTAAATGTAAAAAATATTAAAGTTAATTTTAAACAATTTTTTTTACACATTAATCATTCTTTCACAATGTAGTCATTTTGACTGCTTTTGGGCAGTATAGGTATGTTTTAAGTTTGTCTTTCTAGTGTTAAATCCATCTGATTTTTGCATTGCCAGATACTAAAATAGCTTTTCAAATAAGAAACTCTAAGATTTTTCCGTTAACTTAAACCAGTGAAAAAACCAGCGATTTATCTTGAGTCGGTAATGGAACAGAAGTAGAATGAATACTCGATACCTGTGATCTGTTTTGGAAACTACAATTTTTTTACTTGGAAAAAGCGTATAAATGAGCTGGTATTTAGCGTCAGTTGAATTAGAATATTCATTGTTTTAAGAATATGATTACAACAAAGCTGCAACTTTTAAAAATGTTAATCGTCATTTTTTTTTAAAAACATTCACATTGTATGAAAATGCTTCTATAATTTTCCTCTAAATCGCTAGGATCTCTACAGCGGGATTGACTTTAAGTTTTGAAATTCATTTTCAGAATTGTCCTTTATTTCAAGTAATCGTGTTTTTTTAAAATCTCTAATCTGGCATATAAAAGAATAAATACCTCTAAATTTTTGTATTTCAAAATTTAGTTCAACTCTGTATAGAAGTCTTGGATATATGTAGGCGAAATATTAGAACCATTTTCGTAAAGAGAATGTTTTGAAAACGTCATTCTTCCTTAATTTCTTGGCAAAAGTTCGAATTTTTTTTTCTTGTAATATTCTTTAAACAATTTCATATGCATCTTCTAATTCAAATAACACTAAATATCATAAAAAAAATTATCCAGTTATACGCTCTTTGAAAACGAGTGTTCCGAATGTAGCAGTGTCATCTTAACTGAAAAAAAATTCTGATTCATTCTTAAGGTAGCTTAATCGCACCGGACAAATTCTAACGGCTATAATAGTGATCGTATTAATCCACTTCCTCATAGTTAAGATCACGTGTATGGGTTAGTGATCTCCGAAATTAAAGCCAAAATGTCTACCAGTTAGTCACAGCTGCAGTTTTTGGATGACTCATGGGAAAGGGTGATACGTCTTCCGTAAAAGATGCCTGAAGATCCAGATGTTCACTTTCGAATGACACTCGATGTTGATTCTCTTTCACTGATGACGTTTTCAGTTTCCCTGACGAAACTATTTGTTGGTTCAAATCTATTTTGTTTGTTCACGTGCAATGTACACTAGACTTGTAGTACAAGGTTTTGTTAATTTTCGAGCTACTGAATACACGTGAAGGTTGTGTTTGATCAGAGTAGAGTTGTTTGAAATTAATCTATTCTTGGAATTGCTAGTGGGCGAGTAGTACTTGATGTGTTTTTCGAAATCGATTATGTATTGAAAATGCTTTTTTTTACTATACGCAATCGATTTGATTTTTCCTCTTAAGGTATCAGACTACGTTCGGAACCGTGATTTTTGCAAAAGCGTATAAATGGATAATATTTATGGTATTTAGTGTCACTTAGATTAGAAAACGTGTGTAAAATTGTTTTTAAGATTATTATACAATAAAATTATGTAAGTACAGTAATTTGACAAAAAATGAACATACAATGACCCATTTTCAAAATATTCTCCTTTTCCGAAAAATGCTTCTATTATAATATTTTGCCTGTATATAGCTCACACCTCTCTGTACAGAGGCTGAACTAGAATTTTTGAAATACAGAACTTAGAAGTGGATTTATCCATATTTTACTACAACAGAGGGGAGAAATTTTAAGAAAAATACGCAGACAATTATTTCAATGGGTAGTAACTCTGTAAATGTGAATATTTCAAAGATCCTAGTTCAGACTCTCTAGAGAAGTCTTTACTTTATGAGCAAAATATTATTATTATAGAAGCATTTTTTATAAAAGGAGAACGTTTTGAAAAAAAGTTATTCTAAGTTAATTTTTTGCCAAAATATTGAATCAAAATTTTTGTCATAATGTTCTTTAAACCATTTTATACATGTATTCTAGTCTGACACTAAATATCATGAAAATTATCCATTTGTGCGCTTTTAAAATCACGGTTCCGAACGTAGTCGGATACCTTAACGATTTGAATTGGAAAGTTAAGTTTCTAATGCTTATAGCCTAAATAGTTTAGTAAAAGATTAATGAGTATCATATTGGGTATGTGTGTGAGGGGAAAGCTCTGTCGTTTTTGAACACGTGCACTTTTATGCGTTGTTGATTCTTGACAAGAATTCAAATCATACGGAAACTGGTTTAAAAGGTTAATTAGTATGACTATACACGTTTTTTTCGTATTTTGGTCCGTTTTTAACTTGTAAAACTGTCAACATGGATGAAGAAAAAGTACACTTAAGACACTGTATGTTTGTGTTCCTAAAAAGAATAACTCAATAGAAGCAAAAAAAGAAACGTGTTATTTGTTTGGAGATGAAGCAGCAACAGCACGAACATGCCAAGGATGACTTGTGAAATTTTGCTTGGGTGATTTTCTTTTGGGGAAAAAATCTGATGTCTGTTAATTTAGGATTAATCCAACTTGATTATTCCTACACGTCGTCGATTCAAGTAGTTAAGCTGTACAAGGCTGAGAAATGCTTTCGTGAAAGATGAAACTCTTGTGCTTGGTGCGAGGAAGAGCACAAATCAACACTAGACTTCACAATATATTCCTATAGAGTTTTAGTTTATAGATTTTGCTGAATCTAATATTTTTGGCTCTAATACCATTAGCGGAATATTTCAGTAACTAAGTGGTGCTGTTAATTGTTCTGGTCAGTTGGAATAAATCCTTATTCACCTTTATTAATGCATTTTTAGTTTCATTCAAATATATTACGAATTTCGTATAATTAATATTTAATTTAATCTTAAAATAGTGTAAATAATCTATCTAGATGTTTAATACGTTAATATTACTTTCCGTTGTATTTATTTTATAAATTGTAATATTCGCAAGCAACCCCAACCCTTACATTTTAATGGGGTTTCAATGATAACTTGGCGAAATATTAGCGATAGGTTGGCATGCGTCTTGGCGACCATTTTGGATGCTTCTTAAAATTACTAGAGAAATTCAACATCACGATCTACGACGTAAGCGGGGTTTTCGATAAAGCGCTGGAAGGTAGCCGCGCAATAGGTAAATAGCACTCGCTTGCAGAAACGATCAGTATTACTTCCACTGTTGAAGTGTTGACTCGCTTACGGACAAGTGGTTGCTTGTGGATAATCTTTTAGCATTACGTACTTGTATTTGCAGACAAATTAGTTACAAATTCTATCGCTCTTAAACTTTGCTTTTTTGAGACTTTGAGCATAAAATCTCCACGAACTCCTATCAATTTAACGTGCATCGTGTTGGGGTAACTTTACAACTTCCGACATAACCTTTGGAAAGGTATTCTAGAAGGAATGGCGAAAGTACTCCATTACCCGCGTTTCATAATTACAATAAAGTACTTCATCTTGCTTAGTCCTTTAGTTCTGCTTCACGTATCTGTTCTTTTCAGAGCTCGTCTGAAGCTGAAATCTACTCAGACGTTCTACCTGATGCTGAACAACAAAAGCGTCGCTACCATGTCCAAGATGATGGGAGACATCTACGCCGAACACAAGCAGGAAGATGGATTCCTCTACGCCACTTATGCGGCTCAAGAAATGTACGGGTAGCATCGACACAAATGCATCACAGTGAGTATGAAGTAGGAAAGCTTTACCAATTGAATGTTTGGTAATTAAGATATTGCCATGACAGTTCCTTTAAGCAAAGAGCAGAATGCTCGTGTCCCGTACCTGCATAGTATTTTAGCGTGGCTAGTGCAAATAAAGCTATTGAGACTTGTTCTTCAGTGAGAGCGATGGGGAAACTCGTGAAGTACCAGCTTATATACGAGGGTTAGTCGGAAAAGTTCCCTTGGAATCCCACACAGGCTAGCTATCTTGGACCCTCCCCATTGCCATGTTCCAACTTTTCAGTGCAGCCAATAGAGCGCCTGCTCCCAAAGACCTGTCAGCCAATGGCATTTCACCAACTTCGACTGCCGCCGAAACCGCTCCTGTAACCACGCCTTCTTGCCACATTCTCTGCACCAATCAAGAGACTCATTCATAAAGGCCCATCCACATCAGATCAAATCTTACGATCTCGATATGGGATGGAGGAACACTTCGCGTTCAGTTTCCCTGTGACGTCCAGCGTCCAAAAGAAGTTCCATTGTCGACTGTGGTTAGTTGTGTATGAAATTCAAAAAATAGAACGAGGTATTAAAAATAAGACCTCAATTTTTCCCACATAAGTATCAAGTACATTGAAACATTTGTCATACCGCTTGATAAGTTTCAAAAAGCCCTCAAAGAATTCAGGGCTTTGTACTCGGAAGAAGCGTTTACTTTTGAGAGGACATTTTGGAGGTTGGAACCATCAATGTAACTCGGTACTGTGACACCCTGTTCGAAATTGAAGGGGGATTCGGAAAACGTGGCCTGGGCTTCTCAAATCTAGTGTTCTGTTGTTGGATGACAATGCGAGACCACACTCGGCGACTGCAGAGCAAAACCATATTGCAACTCTTGGTTGGGAGCACATACACCAATCCCCATACAGTCCTGATCTCGCACCAAGTGACTTTCATCTGTTTCCGGCTCTGAAGAATCTCGCCTGAAGGAGCTTTGGAAGCAATGCTGAAGTCAAACAAGCTGTTAAACGCTTCTTCGGCATGCAAAGTCATGAATTTTTCCTGTAGGGTTTTTTGAAGCTTATCAAGCAGTATGACAAATGTCTCAATGTACTTGGTTCTTACAAGGAAAAATAGTTGTGTGTTGTTTTTAAAGTCTCGTTCTATTTTTGACTTTCATGCACAATTCTGACTACAGTCGACAGGGGAACTTATTTTCCGACTCATCCTCGTAGTTCATCAAAATTTTGGGTACAACGATCTGCAAGTACTCGTATTTCTTGGATCTTCTCTTGCGGCATTGATAACTAAATTACCCTTGACAGAACACTAATTTAGAGGATAGAGTCGAAAGATCCGAATTCTCGTTTGCACCGAAAAATGTATGGAATAACGGAAGGACCTATTTGCATCTTGAATATACAATTGAGCCTCGGAGAAGTCTCTGAATGTTCTGTGATATCACTTTCAAAATCTGATTCATAATTAAGAATATGAATTGTGTAACATTCATCAAATTGATCTCGATGTCCTAAGGAACAAGTTTGCCTTTAAGGCTGATTTCTCTCGGAAAGTTTCTGTGTCAGCAGACTCTTTTCCTGTCAACACACTCCTAGCTTAAATCATTTCACACGTGGACTCAAAGTTGACTGAAACAGAGTGCCGTAGGAGGAGTGCACTAATTCTTAAATACATAAAGAAGCAAAAAAGCTTTTCATTTTCAGTACATAAGTAGTGTATAACTATACTTTCCCAAGTAAAATACTAGGGAAGGAAACATGGTTTTCAAATGCTTTAGGGGAAAGTTGCACAGCAGGGAGTCCCACCAGTTGACCGCGTGTGAAGGGTCCAGGCGATTTCTTTTCAAACGTACAGCAGTGCTGGTTTAAGCGCATTTCGGGCTCCCTGGCACTATCGGATCCACAGAGGGGCTCTTGGATACGGTTAAGCTCCATCTTATCTGGTCCCTGGGCATCCAGCCCAAGTGCCCAATGGATAAACCTGCACTAGTGCAGCAACCTATTGAATAAAAATAAATCGGTGCAAAAAAAATCATTGCCAGGGTTTTCTTAAGGCATGGGTCAACCGGGCCCAGCGCCTCGGCTGCAATAGGGGCCTCGTCTCGTTCTCGACTAGACTTTAACAACTTCGAATAATTTCAACCGCCAAATGTTATTTCCGATTGTATTCTCCGAAAGACTGGGAATTTCGGACGATATGTCAGCTGGGTGCATGTGATGACTGTCTTCCACGTACAGGCCTTGGTCTTTGAGTATACGCAATCATCACTCATGCATTCAAAAGGCAGTCTGTCGAGCCAGTTCGTGTGATTGCAAGTCATGCGTATTCGTTTTGCTGTTTGTACGAGTATTTGACAACGTATGCTATGTACAGTCTACTTTTAAGAGTCATAGGGGGTACTACGTTTGGGGGCTGCGGTATCCCAGTGGTCAAGGTATCGGATCATGGCAGGAATGTCACGAGTTCGAGCAGAGTACCACTAAAGATCCGCCGTGTAGGGGAGCGATGCATGTCAGATCTGTCGAGAGCTCAAACGTCCTCCCGCTGGTTTGATGTGGTAGTTAGGAGAGGGGTGCCAACTCGGGTGTCGTCTTCACTTGACCATGGTATGGTTCAAAATTACGAGGTCCGTCGTCAAGAGCTCTCATGTAGCTGAACAGTGCAACGTTAATATTCACTCACTCGGAGCCTACTTTTGAGTATGGGCCTTAAGTCTTAAGACGTCCTTGATCATTTCCAGTGTTAACCCTCTCGCTACGTAGGGTTAACTTTGCTGCGTGTACTTTTCTCGTGGAAATCGCGGGATACGCAGCGAGAGAGTTAAACAAAATAAAATGTTTAAATTTCCCAATCGGATAAGGATGATGCACATAAGATTCCGTATCATAGGGATTACGAAAAATCTGTCGCACGAGTTGCCACATCATTCATATGAATCTCCTGGGTGGCTGATAATGGTAGCTCTATGTACGACTTTAATTTTCCTTGGTGTTGGAAGCAATTGGATTGTATCTTGGGGCCGTGGGAAGCCTAGTGGTTAGAGCATCGGACTCCAGACTGGAAGGTCTGGGTTCGATGCCAGATGCCACCAAATACCCTCAGAGTACACAGAGTACGTGCTCGTTAAATCAGTGGGTCTGAAAGTCTTGTGGGCTGAATCACGATTGCAAGGGACTGGAGAATATATCCCTCCCCTTCAGTTCCATGCCTGAATTGTGGATGTGGAGATCGGTGGTGTCACCATCTATCGTCCCTTCGGGAATTTCCCCGAGCTAAATCGTATTGTATCGATTGTCGTTGGCCTTGAGCACCATACAGGTATGGTGCTCAAGGCCAACGACAATTCCACATCTAGCCCCTGCCACGATGAATTTTGTGGGCCTCAACCCGACTACGTCAGACAGGTGGCATTAGAAGCAACAGACGGTATCTTATCCTAAAATGAAGTATATTGAGAATGTAATCTTTTTGTTTTTTATACATGAAGTACCTAATGCATTCTTGCTTGTACTAAAACATCTCTTGTCTTGCAGGAACAGTCTGCTCAGGAACGATATGGTCATGCTCAAAAGCTGATGCAATCGATTCTGCCGATCACGAAGATTAAGAATGTTCGATGATACGACTTGTTTTAGACTTTTTGTGTAAATGTGACGATGTATATAATCTATACAACTGTGATATTTTTTCTTAACACCCTTTACAACCAAGAACCTTTTTTTATCTTAAATTGGTGAAGTTGATGTCTTTCAGTTTCTCTTGTACTTTTATTCAACTTGCAATGTATATCTTGATAAGTTTTTCTAGCATGAGCCGCATGTTTTAAAGAACTTGTATTAACTTCAACTGAATAAACTTATGTTGGAATATATTTTTCTCATTTATCATTTGATATTGAATTTATCCTGTGTGACTAAGTTCTCGAGGAGAGACGAGGCAGGACTTGTAGTTCTGTTCTGTATAAAATTACGAAATTGCTTTTCTTTATTTTGAAATAAAGACAGCTGGTTCTAAATGAAAAGCACACCAAATGATTGCTTGTCATGTCAAACTTGTCGCTGTGTCATATATCGTTAAAACGTTAATACCGTGGAACTATGAATACCCAAATACAACACTGATTATTACAAAATGATTGTTTTAAAATTTATGTGTGTGAAATAGACAAATCATGGGCAAAATCCTGCCAATCTAACGCAAGTTTCCAATTAAATTTAAGAATTTTTATAAGATTTAGAATTACCGCGTAAAAAAAATCCGGCGTATAACGCACACCCATACTTTAAAGCTGCATTTTTTTTTAATTTTTAGGTATATTCACCGTATAACGCGCACTCCCTTTTTTACAAAGAAATCTGAAACATTAGTATACATTGCTCTTATGTTTTGAAGTCATTTATTCGAGGTATTATTCCAAATTTTTGAAAAAAATAGTTACTTCTAGAACTACATCTCTTAGTTCATAAAGCAAGTCATTTCTTTTAAATAAACAGTATTTCGATACAAATAGAGAATTTTATGTTCATCTCTTTTACTTTTAAAGCTATCGTTTTTATACCCGGCGTATAACTCGCATCCTTAAATTTCCATCTTATTTTTTGTGTTAAAAGTGCGCGTTATACGCCGGATTTTACGGTAGATTAGAACACACACACACACACAATATATTGTAATCTGGTTATTAGTAACCATACATAAGAGTTCGTGTGACCTAATGGTAAATCTAGTCATTAATTTTGTATTAGTCGTTCTTTTATAAATAGATTAATTTATAGCTTCAAAGTTTTTGTCTCCAATTACTCTAATCTAGCCTGTACTGGCTTTTGTTTGACATGTTTACATTCGAACCATGAAGCTTAGAAATTCTCATTGGCCTACTCTTCACATCTCGACATGATAATTAAATAGCTTTACATCTTGGTGATATTGATAAGCATGTGCTGATCTTTAGACTTTTGAGACACTTACAATATATATTAACCTCTAAATTCTAATTTCTGGCTCCAAAAAAGCAGGTGTGGCAACTTCAATCACATTTAATTCTAAATTGCGGCAGTTTATAGATATTTATAACACAACGAAGTTTCCAACAAAGTGGGTAAATTTTATCTGTAATGAAGATGCATCCTGTCGTGTTCTTTAATGATTTACAGAGAATATCATTTTTTTTTCATAAAAAAAAACTATTTATGCATAATTACCATTTTAAAGTTACCTGTACGGGTTCATTGCCAAATATAGCACAGTACATAGTATTACAAGGTGGGGCGCGGAAACTTTCTTTTCCCTGTGAGGGAACGTAAACTGGCCAGCGCGATCACCTTATCTATCGCCTGATTACTTCCTGCGGGATTGTATGAAGTCCCTGATTTACAAAGACCCCGTGGAAGACCTATGGAACAACATCAGAGCCGAACTTGACCATATCGATAAGCTTGAAAAGGTGGCTCAAAGATTTCGAAATGGACTGCATCAATGTATTGGTAATGGAGAGCGACATTTGACATTGTATTTAAAACTGTAAATTCAAAAATCCAATGTTGGGTGGTAGATAGGAAATAAAGTCGAATGAAATATGTAGTGTCTTATTGCATTTTGAAAAAAAGTTCCCGCGCCACACCCTGTACATACATTTAGTTAAAGTAAACAATCTTATTACAATAAAAATAATCGCTATTATACTAGGTATGCGACTCATCCTGTGAGTGTTTAATGACGCACTATAAAGCATTGCGAGGGTTACTGGCGACGAACCACGTTATTTTGAACCTTGGTTAAAATTACGGACGTTCGCACCCCTCTCCTGACTTCTACCCGTCGCCAACGGGAGGATAGTTAGGTTTGACAGATTTAACCCCTTACCTACCGCATCATAACTTACAGCAGTTTTTTTCCATGCAATATTTGTTTTTAATCAATGCATTGAAAACTACGAGGTGCATAAACAAAAATGCTCAACTTTAGGAAATTTCGTCCATTAGAGCTAATTAAAGATATTCAACTGTAAAATTAATTATACACTGTTCACTTAAAAATAGTCGAATTGTTTTCCAATGTCTTCATTAACATACAGAAATAAGACACTTTCTGACATTAATTACTTTTTCGGAACAAAAGTGACGATCTTCGCAATCCGATCAAAATGTCGATTGAAAATAATCAACTTCTGCTATAAAACAATTCGCCTTCCCCGCTAAAATACTCGTCAATGAATCCGTGCTGCCACATATCTTGGAAGAGTGTATTTAAAAGAATATTCCTACCAAACATCGTCGGAGTATTCGTAAAAATGGTTATTCTATGTAATTTTAAAGTGAGTGATACTCTTGGAAGTACCGTCAGTAGATAAAGAGTTAACGTGTAACAACATGGTGGGTCTTAAATGGCACTAGGTTTCAAACCCGCGACTCGACAAAGTCAGCCACGAGTCTACTACCATGATCATACAACCCCTAAAGGGGCATCCTATATTACTTTTTAAAAAATTAAACTATTGGGTTAAATATAATGAAGCAGAGTGGTCACATAATAGCAGACTAGTGGCTAGCGTTGTCGAGTCACAGGATCAAAACCCAGTGCCATCTAACAAGGGGAGGGCACGACTAAGGAAATTCATTTGGTTACGAGACTTTGTGTACTAGTAGTATACTCCTTTAGGGTGTTCAACCCCCAATGTAATAGCGCCGAATGGCCAGTCAATTCAAAGAAAGTCTTCGAAATTCATGCTTAGCTTTTATACAATTCGGTGATCAGTTTTTATAGTCAGTGATGAAATGGCTTGATTGGTAGAGTACCTGTTTACAACACGACGTGGCCAAGGTTTGAGTCGCGCAAATTTATTTTTTTAAAATTCATTTTCAATTTTTTATAATTAAGTTTTTTAAAAAAAGGTTTATTAAATTATATATTTTAGATAATTATTTTTTTGTATTTTAAAAAGTAAAATAATTATATACTGTAGTTATATAAATATTTATATTTTATAAATATAATTAATAAATTATTATAAAAATGTATAATAAACATTAAATGATATTTTATATAAAAATTGGTTACAAATAGCTTTATAGTATAAAATTTAATATATAAAAAAATTATAATATATAAAATATATTTTTAATTATACAAATATTATAATTATTTATATAAAAATAATCTTATGTTATATACTATTAATTTTTAATTGTTTTATAATCATACAAAATATTTATATATGAGCAGATAAGCCAAATTCTATGTGACAAAACACTTAGAAACAGTATTAGTCAGATTTTAGTATAACCGCGGCATGCATTATGAACATGTAGAGGCTCACAAACGTCCTCTCAAGATCGTGATGTGGAAGTTTGGAAAGTAACGTGCTAGCTCAGGTGTCGTTCTCGTCACTGGATCGATGTTCAAAATTATGAGGTCCGTCACCAATAAATCTGGGGTTACTTTACGTGTGACGTTAGTAAACTCTCACCAACTTAGGCAATGACATAAATGTAACGTATGGGATGTTTCTGAACGGATTTTATAATTCTGAACCTCTGTCAAATGACGAGGATGACACCTGCACTGGCACCCTACTCAACAAACTTTCACCAACGTGAAGACTTTCAGCCTCGCAACCAATTTAACATGCTTTGTTGTGGAGCTGAAACAAGTCTTTTGAAGTACTGGGACTCAACAACACTGGCTATAATTCGAGATAATAACCACTCGGCTACCGTAGTCCCATTATTACGGGTTTTGGTTTTTATTTATGTCGCACTCTGTGGCAACACGAACTCATGGCTGGCGAGTCACGAGTTCAAGCCCCTGAGCATCCGGCGTGTTGAAGAGGCTGCTGCACGTTAAATCTGTCGGGGCTCAAACGTCCCCCTGTTACGGTGGTAATCTCAATCGCGAGTTATTGAAAAGAAAACTCACGGATTGGGTAACCCTCGCTCGCCGATAACTCGCGGATAATTCTCCTTTCTTATTCTCGAACTGACGATTACCGAATCCGTGATTTATGCGTGGGCAAGGTGTTACAGTCGTTGTGATTGGACACTGATAATCACGTGACATATTCTTTGTTACGTCCATCTTTGCTTACAGATTCGCGTGATCGAAATCCGAGAGTTACCCTCCGAAATCGGCGGGTTACCTTTGGATGAATAATCCGTGGATTTGGCGCGGTCCGCAATTGAGAATAATGATGTTTCGCCACACACACACACACACACAATCTGCGAGTTACCTCCGGTTCGGGGATAACCCGAGGTTAACTCGCGATTGAGAATACCACCGTTAGTGTAGTATGAAGGTTCGGAGATTTTTCATTATTTTTTTTTCAATTCCTACTATATTAGTTCACACTCTCCCAATATATATATTTACACTGAAGAGCCAAAAAAAAATACTGGTACAGGCAGGCGTATGCAAATAAAGAGATATGGAGCCAATCAGAGTACAGTACAGTGGTCGGCAAAGCCTATATATGACAACAAGTGTCTGGAACGGTTGTTAGATAGGTTACTGCTGCTACACTGGCAGGTTATCAAAATTTAAGTGAGTTTGAACGTGGT